>CM019716.1:19324780-19429780 GCA_009760885.1 Achatina immaculata | reverse complement strand
TCGCACTGTAACAGTAAGACTGAGGTAGATATGGGAACAATTTTTTTTTATAAATAGGAAACAACGGGGCTTTCGTCCGGTAGAGTAAGAGAACATAGTTTTCTAGGATTAGACCTGGAAAAAAATCGTAGACAAAGCACTTTAGTGAGACGTGAGAGAAAGAGAAATCACAAGAGAATTACCTGGGATTTGAACACGGACTCCAGTAGGACGAGCAGCCGTATAGCCACGAGAGAACAGCGTACTGACGAACTTCGCTAAGTCGCACCTCCAAAGAAAGGTGTTTGTAAGCATAGTCGTTAGTAACTGTTCAGTAGACACGAGGGATCGTGACACCCGGAAATAAACGAGGTCATGATATAGAAATTCCGTAGTTTAGATTCAGTCTCTCTGAGGTAGATAATGGACCGGCAGTGTCTTGTGTATTTGTTGTGTGTTGGAGAAAAGGTTTGTTGCAACCTCAAATACATTTTGTTGTATGTTGGAGAACAAGTTTGCTGCAACCTGGAATAGTTTTAAGTTCACACAAGAAGTCATGACTTTTTGACAGTGCTGAAAACAAACTGACGGGTGTCAAGTCCTTTATTTTTTTTCGTTATTATTATTTATTATTATGCTTTTCCATCTGTGTTTCCGATTAGTTCAGATGCTTTTCTTTTCTAATGCCACTTGGGCAGTCCGCTGAAACATTTTTATCTTGGACTTCTTCTCTTCTTTTTTTCCCTTGAATTTTCCAGTCCTTACTTCATTTCTTCTCAAGACATGTCCAATAAGTTTTAGTCGTCTTTTTCTCGTCATTTTAACTAGTTGTCGCTACTATGAAACTTTTCTGAGGATCTCTTTGTTTGTCTTTTTTATGTTTGTCCAGAGTATTGGCTGCATCGTTCTCCAGAACCATATCTCTGTCGCTGCCAGTTTATTTGTCACCTTTTTTCTTCATTGTTCTGTGGGGAAGGAATCTATCTTTCCATCATGTTCATCCACCGGATGGCGGATGGTTGAAAAGACATACAGAGGTTGGCTGTGAATATCTGAACAAACAGCAGCAAACCAAAACAAGTGCCCTGCTGCCTTGGGGGTCAGTCTCTATAGACAAGTCTAGCGGGGGGAACCGTATACAAACTGAGGGTAAGGCAAAAGGTCGTACCGCCGTACCATCATTCCTTGGTGAAATCATGCTTCACAAATATTAAAATAGTATGGTGTACCGACTGTGCCTTTTTTACGTTGGCATACATACGTTTTCTATACTCTGCTATTGCCTGATTTTATTCAGCCTACAGGTACTCGTATACCTCATACTGACTCTGAGTTTATACTTAATTTGTATTATTTCCTTAATACTGATGTACTGGCGACATATAGTCAAGGTTTCGCTCTTTCAGAACAGTTGAGTTTCATCTCTTCCGTCATCTGTCTTCGGTGTCTGTTTACTACACGCTCACAGACTAGGTTCCCAGAAACGAACACTCTCAGTGGCAAACAGCACAGTAGCAGCTAGGTTAGTTATAATGGCTTTATTTGTGCATGGAATGATAATGGCGATGACGATGACCGGAAAATACAGTGGCAGTAACACTAGAAGAAACGTGACATGACGATAACTCCAAATCAAGACAACATATAATATTTCAGGCGTCTACTGATGTCCAAAGGACTTCAACGCCAACAGAATCCTACATCATACTGAGTTTCCAATCCTACACTATATAAAAACGCCTGCTTCGACAAAACTAAGATACAGACTAACTACTAAAAGTCTAACTTCATCTTTCTTGATCATCTGATTACTCTCTCATTCTCTGAGCTTCATGTCCAGTCCATGATATACAGGCAACTGAGTTAAGGAGGAATGAAACGTAAACAATTAGTTAACAATTATATGGGACATAACCGTGTTTTTCCCAGCTTTTCAATTCCAAGATGACTTATCTAACTGTCTATCTTTAAAAAAAATACCTATATTGTTATATAATCTAACTTTCCTTAATTATCCTTTATTTTTAATTACTATTAGATTTGCTTCAATTATTTTGACGTTGCTGTGTGTCTTAATGCACCATTCCAGATTTCTCGCATATTCTCTACATTTTTTTTGCACGATATTGCCGGAGTTTCCCCTTGGGCAACATTCTAGCCCTGGAGCAGCACATTCTCATTTGATTGTGACGGCTTCGTTTTACGCATTTTTGTTTAACATAGATCTATTTTTGCGTTTTCATTAAAGGAATTCAGCATTTAAAACAAATTATGAAAGAAACAAATAAAAATATGAGTAAAAAAAAACAATTTTAAAAAAAGTTATTTGCTTTTCATTTACCTACGTAAAAGAAATTATGATGGGTATTAGATAAATGGAAGCCGTTAATATGAAGTTGCGTCATCAGTCAATCTGATATTGGGGCAGAATAAAATATTTCATATAATAATAAAATAAGCCTCAATTTGCGTCATCCATTTGTCACGGCCATGTTATTGTCTCTGAATACTAAAACAAGAAAACAAACTTAAAACAATAAGATCCCAGTGACCATGAAGATGGGTTTGTTTGTTTGTTTTTTTTTTTTGATTGTCTGTGAATAATGAGAAATGACGTTTCTAGAGTTAACATTTGTTCATGTTCTAAAGTGGAAAATACTCGTATATCAAAAATCTGTTTTTAACTCCGATTAAAACAATACACAAAACTAATACAATATGTCTATTACACAGTGCGCTTTGAATTTAGGGAGAGATATTTCCCTCTCTCTCTCACTTTCTTTTTTCTCTCACTTTCTCTCCTTCTCTCGCTTTCTTTTCTTCCATAATTTTCTCTCCTTCTCTCACTTTCTCTCCTTTCTCTTCTTCCACAATTTTCTCTCCTTTTACTTTCTATCCTTCTCTAGCTTTCTCTCGTTCTCCTTCGCTTTATCTCCTCCCACTTTCTCTCTCTCTCTCTCTCTCTCCCTCACTCTGTCGCCAGTATAACTTTTAGTCTGCCAGTTTATCTAAACACGACTCTCGTCTTTCAAAATTATCATACCCTCATGAGTGTCTCACTTAATTCTGTTCCTTACATGATACTTAACTCTGTTCCTTACACAATACTTAACTCTGTTCCTTACACGATAATTAACTCTGTTCTTACACGATACTTAACTCTGTTCCTTACATGACACTTAACTTTGTTCCTTACACAATACTTAACTATGTTCCTTACACAATACTTAACTCTGTTCCTTACACGATACTTAACTATGTTCCTTACACGACACTTAACTATGTTCATTACAGCATACTTAACTATGTTCCTTACACAACACTTAACACTGTTCCTTACAGGATACTTAACTATGTTCCTTACACGACACTTAACACTGTTCCTTACAGGATACTTCACTCTGTTCCTTACACGATACTTAACTCTGTTCCTTACACGATACTTAACTCTGTTCCTTACTTAACTCTCTTCCTTACACGACACTTAACTCTGTTCCTTACACGATACTTAACTCTGTTCCTTACACGACACTTAATTCTGTTCCTTACACGACACTTAACTATATTCCTTATACGACACTTAACTCTGTTCCTTACACGACACTTAACTATGTTCCTTACACGACACTTAACTCTGTTCCTTACACGACACTTAACTATGTTCCTTATACGACACTTAATTCTGTTCCTTACACGACACTTAACTCTGTTCCTTACACGGGTCGAACTTTATCCGTTATCCATTTATTCTGCAAGAAATAAAAAAAAGGGCCTCTGTTACCCTCGGAACAAAGCCCTAATCTTCCTGGACTCCATGGCCAGTGATTTGCTGGCTGAATGCCTGCATTCTCGCCAACTGATAAGCTCATAATTGCCACCCCGGGGCCCCCCACCCCCACCTCCACCCCTCGTGTGCTAGCACATCTCATGCCTGGAGCATTGCAGAATTTTACACCGTCTTACAGAACTAAGAACAATGGCGGATGGCTTGATGTGGTCTTGCCAAGGTAAATATGATTTTTCATGTTTTCCCTTCGCTTTTAAGTCTTCTATGTTCTCTGCAGGCCCGTTCCCTGTTTTACGTGATTTTCTTCTTCTTTGACTATTACTTGGGGGGCGGGGGTGCGATTAATAAAAAGATTATTTTGGTTGGGTAGTGTAGAAAGAATGGAGGAAAGTCGCCAGAAGAGACTCATCTAAGGGAGATCGAAGGGACAAGACCACTAGGGGTAGACCAGGGCAGATGTGGCAGAACAAGGTGGGAGAAGACCCAAGAAGACACGGCAGAACGTAGCTGGGGAGAGAAATCTAGGAACAGAGACGAATGGAGACGGATTGTGTCTGCAGCTATGAGTCTTAAGGGACTGGAGTGCTGAAGAGAGTGAGAGAGGGAAGGGAGAAAGAGAGAGAAGAAGAGAAAGCGAGAGAAGAAGAGAAAGCGAGAGAAGAAGAGAAAGTGAGAGAAGGAGAGAAAGTGAGAGAAGGAGAGAAAGTGAGAGAAGGAGAGAAAGTGAGAGAAGAAGAGAATGTGAGAGAAGGAGAGAAAGTGAGAGAAGGAGAGAAATGAGAGAAGAAGAGAATGTGAGAGAAGGAGAGAAAGTGAGAGAAGAATGAATGAATGAATGAATGAATGAATGAATGATCTTTATTTTTAAAGGGTAAAGAAATGGACATGCAGTCCTGTCTTACATTCTGCATTCTTCAAAAAGAGAAAGTGAGAGAAGAAGAGAAAGTGAGAGAAGGAGAGAAAGTGAGAGAAGGAGAGAAAGTGAGAGAATGAGAGAAAGTGAGAGGAAGAGAGAATGTGATAGAAGTAAGGAGACAGAGGAGGGAGGGAGGGAGTGATTTCTCTTCTTCTATCACTTTCTCAAGGGCAGAATGTAAGACGGGCCTGCGTGCCCAATTCTTTACCCTTTAAAAATAAAGATTATTCATTCATTCATTCATTCATTCATGCTTTCTTCCCTTTTCTCACTTTCTCGAGGAGGAGAGTGATAGAGAAAGCGTGCGAGAGCTTTTAAAATATATTATTTTTAGGGACAAAAATGTAAATATCTCTTAGAAGTGTCAAGTTAAATCCTAACAGTTAAAGACAGAAAAAAAGAATCAGCCAAAAATAGAGAGAAAGAAAGAATGAAATGAAAAGTATAGAGAAAGAAAGGAGAGATCGTGAAAGAGATGAAAAATAAAAAGTATAATAACAAAAAAAAACATAAACAGGGTTTCACTGACGATGGAGGCGATAAATAATAAATAAAGACACTTCCAGGACAAAACATATCCCTCTCATATAAAGATAAAAAAGGTGAAAATGATATCCAATGAAAGAATATCTTTATTTTGTCTTCTATCCTTCCCAGAGTACCTTAGAGTGTCGGGGTATCAAAAAGACATCTGGGCATGGTCTTGTCGATATACCTACAAGGTGAGCTTCTTCTTCTTCTTCTTCTTCTTCGTTCACTTCTACCACCAAAAACCGCACTGTGAACCTACTGAATTCACGCATGTGGTCCTCGTTAGGTCCCGTGGTCCCCTGTGTGGTCCAAAATAGACCACACGAGTTCCACGAAAGGACCACAAGGGGTTCAGAGTATCACAGTGCTTTAGCCTGTATTCTTGGTGGGTCTCGGAAGCGGGATTGCGTGACACCGTGGTTTTCATTGCACCAGTTTGGTCTAGGGTAAGGTGAGCTTCAAAGCTTCTGCTATTCCATCCTTTCATTTCTTGGGTAGTCACAGAGAAAGACTATGAAATTTGACAACAGACAGTTAACTTAAGATCACTTAACGCGTTATAAACTGCACACGGGATAATCATTACATTTTACAGACGTAACTCAGAGTACGGTCAGTTTTCAGATTTGTTCGCAGTAACTAGAAAATGTCCGTAAGTCGAAGAACTCATCAGGGGCATGTAGTACATTGATGAACGTTTTATTAAATCAAAGAGTGTAACATATGAAAACAAAGAGACTCAAACCAAATTATGCCCGCAAACAGAGAAACTAAACACTAATAGCTGGAGCCTTACGCCACCAAAGAGCAATAACTCAGAAGCAATTCCCCCCTAAACGTTCTGGGGGAAAAAATTGCAATTCAGAATATCCGTAAATCGAAGAGCCGTAACTAGAGATACGTCTATATTATGTATATCAGTTAGAGTCACATTGTCAAACCATTCCTGTACGCAAGAGAAGACTCTAGGATAGTTAACGCATTTTACGGGAAAGAAAGAGACGGCTACTCGCCATTCAAGAGTGAGGCAGACCGGCTTCCAGAGCCAGTTGAGTCGGTCCAACTGAGGAACGAGTATCATAAATTTGTATCACTGAGAGAAATGGTGAGTCTATGACGATGTATCTATACTTCGTGAGTCAGACTTTGGAAATGGTGAGTCTATGACGCTGTATCTATACTTGGTGAGTCACACTTTGGAAAAAAATATGAGTCCTTGCAATCCACTATCGTTTGTTAGTGGCGTATAGTTGTTATGGGACCTACTGGATGTGACTTGTGTCAAGATGGACCAAAGAAGAAGAGCGAAAGATGATGCGAGAGAAGTGGAATACAGTGCATAAAACCTGGGGAAAGATGCAATAAACCTGGGAAAACTATGCAAAAACCTGGGAAAAGATGCAAGAAACCTGGGACAACTATGCATAAAACTGGGAAAAGATGCAAGAAACCTGAGAAAACTATGCAAAAAAAAAACTGCAATAAAACTTATAGAACTATGCACATAAACTGGGAAAAGATACAAGAAACGTGGGAAATTTGGAAGATATCTGGGAAAACTATGCAAAACAATTGCAAGAAAACTTTGAAAATTATGCAAAGAAAGTCGGAAGAAATGCAGGGAAACTAGGGAAAGTTGCAAGAAATGTAGGAAAACTATGAAAAAAAAAAACTTCAATAAAATTTTCAAAACTGTAAAGAAATGATTAAAGATGCAAGAAAACTGGGAAAAAAATACAAGAAAACTGGGAAATGATGCAAGAAGACTTCGAGAACTATGCAAAGAAACAGGGAAAAGATGCAAGAATACTTGAGGGGAAAAAAAAAACTATGCTAAGAAACTGAAAATGACTCAAGGAAACAGAAGGACTCATATCTCTTAAGTTTGTGTGTGCATATTTGTTTGTTTGTTTGTGTATTTGTTTGTTTGGTTTGTTTTTGTTTGTTTGTTTAAATCAATAACTGTCAGAGAATTAATGATAAAAGCAGAAGACGTTTGACAGAACATCGAAGAAAAAAAAAAAGTTAATCACACACACATACACACAAAAAAAAAAGAATGCAAGAACTCGGCCAAGCAGAATTGACTATCACGTGAACATCCCAGCAAACCAAGTGAACAGGAAGTGAAACATGTCTTCACCTTGACCTTTGCTTTATCATACCACGGAAGGTTATTAGAGTGTCCACATGACGCTGAATTATAAACGCAGGGAAATATTTTCTTCAGATTAAACTCTTCCGGTTCTGCCAAGGACAAACTCTAAGCGGGCGTGTGAGCAGCGAAGTGATTAGTGCACTAGTCGCTCATGACGAAAGGTCGAAAGTTGCAATCTGAGTCACCCACAACTGTAGAAACTGGATACCTGACTTCCACTGGTGTTTGCGGGGAGCCAGACATGGCGCTGACCACATCACACTCTAGAGTACTGACGGGTCAAGGAAAATATGGCCATGAAGTACATATCCCCTAGATGCTGACAAGGTTATTTTACTTTCGTGAGCTCTAAACGTTGATCTATTTTTATTGTATGAGACTGTTCAAGAACTGTCAAACATAGAAGCTAAACACTGCTGTATATAATATGCTATATTAAAGCATTTACAATTTTTTTAACCCTAGATATCTTAAGTATTCCTGCAAATTTCTATACTTTAAACTGTACTGATTCTACATGGAGATAAATTCTGCACGAACTTAATTTGTTTACACTTAATGTCAGCTGTAAAACTAAGGCAGTGCTATTTTATCTATAAAAATTTGACTGCTCTTATTCTTTTAACCGTTATTCGAAATGCTTTCTGAATCCGTTCACATTCTGTCAAGGATAAGCCCCATGTTTTGGTATATTATTATTATTAAAAGACCTTGTAGATCGCTCGTTCTGGCCTTTTCAAAATAAGATTTTTGAGGGCATGCATCTTTCCCATCGCAACATATGCCTGTGAGACCCGGACACTTAACAAAACAGCTGAGAAACACATAAATGCCTTTGAATGTAAATGGTACAGAAGAGTTCTACAAATATCGTGGACACAAAAAAGAACAAATATATCTATACTACAAGAGCTTAATATTGAAGAAGGCTGGCTAGTAAAGAGGATTAAAGAGAGAAAACTTAAATATTTTGGACACATTAAACGTCATGACAATCTAGAGAAGACCGTCTTGGAAGGGTACATAATGGGAAAAAGAAAGAGATGAAGACCAAAGCAAAGATGGCTGTAAGACATCGTTGACGATCTGGAAATGGATGCATCAGCAGCAGGCCATCTTGCTCACAACCGAGAGGCCTACAGGAGTGCTGTTTTGGGAGGCAAAGTTCCGCAAGGGACATGCAAATGAATGAATGAATGAATGAATGAGATCGCTCGCAGATTATGTCTTCTTTATTTCTTTCTTTTTCTTTCATTCTTTCTTTTTCTTTCATTCTTTATTCCTTTCTTTTTATTTCTTTCTTTTTTCTTCTTCTCTTAGGAACTGTGAGCTGCTATTCGTCGTCTTCGTCTTCTTCTTCTGCTGCTGCTTCAATCTGCCTGGAACTGCGAACTGGTGCACTTTGCAGCCGTTGATGTGAAGATGTTGAGGCAGAGCATCGTGTCGGATTGGAAGCTGGTCATGGCAGCTATTTTTCTCAGTCCCTGAGTGCAGATAAAAGCCTGGCGGGTTTGCAGTTCTTCTTTAGCAGACTCGACCACCATAGGGACTGTGGCGATCTCTGCCCGTTAGCCAGGCTAGGGCTGTTACTGGGGGTGCCAACGGAGATGTGGGATAGAGTCTTGGCCAGCTACGTTTCTCCAACCCTGACGACGAAAATAGCCCCTACATTCTGTCAATATTAAACACAAAACTTTGGTGCATACATTCCATAACGTTTTCAACCAGCGACAAATATTCAGTCCAAGGAAGGAACAATAATATTTATCCCGCTGAAGGAAGCGAAGAAGTTCGGACATGAACTCCACATATTCTGTCAGATATGTTGACAACATCTCCCTACGTGGAACTAAAAAAAGCAGAGGGTGTGCAATACTCCTTTAGCAAACCCCACAGCCATGGAGACTATGACGTTTTTCTGCCCCACTAGCCAGGCTAGACCTGTTACTGCGGAGTACCAACGGAGAGGTGGGACATGTCAGCTATGGCTCGTCAACCCTGAAGCTAGCATGTCAGCTATGGCTCGTCAACCCTGAAGCTAGCACGTCAGCTATGGCTCGTCAACCCTGAAGCTAGCATGTCAGATATGGCTCGTCAACCCTGAAGCTAGCACGTCAGCTATGGCTCGTCAACCCTGAAGCTAGCATGTCAGCTATGGGTCACTGACTGACAAAACGGACAACTTCTTCGGCCCCCACCCTCACATGAAGGGAGATAACTCGTTTTATCACACCACCTACTAGATAAATAAGTAGTCCTGTTATATATCCTGCCGGGGCACATGCGGCTGCCAGCTCCATTAGAAGTAGCATACATATTTATCCCGGGGCCGGATAACTGGGGCCCCTCCGTCTGAACATGAACCACCCACCTTCGCGTGAAAGACCAGCGCTCTAATCACTACGCCACTTAAGGCTTCGCTACTAGATAGATGCTGTATTAAATCGACGGCATACAGTTCTCTACTAGAATGTTTTTTTTTCCCAGAAGTTCTTATATATGGCAGGCATTAAACCTGTTTTAGCAACGCCTTGCTACGCTGAATAAGATCGAACTGTTGGATCTGCCATCCCTTCGACATCATTAACGGCACACCTAGAACCTTTAATGCTGTGTTATTACAGCGGGCATCTACTCCAATCAAATATTCACCAAAACGATGCTTCGCAAATTCCACAAACTTGCAACATTCACACCCTTGGAATCTATAACATTCACACCCTTGGAATCTATAACATTCACACCCTTGGAATCTATCATGCAAGAACAACCATTATTATCTGTGTAGAACGGGGGAACATGACGCATGGAGGGCAACTTCCTCCATATATCCCTGCCGAAAACTGAATCCCCAAGGGAGAACGTACCAGCTTTACAAGGAAAAATGTATTCCTGCATCAAGGGGGGAATAATTACCGAGGGAGATCATTGCTATTAATCAAAAGGGGGAATAATTATAGAGGATCTGCATACAAAAGTTCACGTACGTGTTCCCGAAGGATAATATACGAACAATCAATCACAGCGCAGGAGCCACAAGAGAAGAGATGCAGGCAGGAAAGTCACTTTTATAAGAAAAGTAAACGAGAGAACTATACGGCACCCCCATCCCCACATCAGCAATTTTCAACGAGTGTGCCGCCGGTGCGAAGGGTTTGCAGCAGTGTTTCATAGGCTTGTTCGGGTTGCCGCCCCTTTTTCTCCCAGACCACATCCTGAACGCCCCCACCCCCTCCCCTCCCCCGTTTTATGTATTACTGGTACAAATGACCTATTAAACTAGGATATGCATTACACAACCAAAAACTTTAGCTAGCAAAGCCAGTTTGTTTAACAGTATGAAGGAGCACATTTATAACTCACCTACTGCATTATTTCCTCAACTTGTAATGTGGTGGATGAGTTTCATGTAGGGACACAAGTTTCTCGATATCAGGTTGAAAAGTTTTAAGAAGGAAGGTATTACTGCCCTCATCTGCATCATTTTCCGTCACTCAACACGTCTCTTTTCTTGTACTCCCCCCCCCCCCAAATATTCAGCCGGTTTGGGGGCCGGATAGCGTAGTGGTTAGAGCGTTGTCTAGGAACCGAATGGTTGATGGTTCGAATCCCCAGCTGAGCGGGATTTTTTTTTTCCCCCGACCAATACGGCCCCGAGGTCGACCCAGCCTCGTAAATGGGTACCAGAGAAAATCTGGATAGGAAAGGCAGCGAGGAAAGGAACTGGCCACTCTACTTCATACAGCGATGGCCCAGCATAATGAGGTCTCTAATGCTTCATCCCCTACGGCATTTGCTATGGACTACCTTTACTTTACCCACCCCCAATGACCATTTTTTCTTTCGCCGCCCCCTGGTCCATTCTAAGGCCAACAAAGGGCGTTATCGCCCACTTTGGGGAACACTGATCTATATGTATGCCAAAGAAGTTTGAGAGAGTTTGGTGGAAAGCAGAAAGAAGAAAACTTTAGGAATACAACAACAACAATTGTCGACGTATATTTTAGATTTACTGTACACTTTAGGGTCAACTCTTCCAGTCCAAAGCACCACTGATAGTGTTGGTAGATACTGCACTAAGTAAAAGACCTATAAGAACCGAAGTAGGAAAACGTCATCTTCTCCTTCTTCTTCGAACACTTTCAGATGTCAACTTAGATATCTCTGAAGAATGCTGCCATCTTTTAAGATCACCGTACAGCTTGTCATGGGGTGATACATGTGATGACTAGAAGCGCAGTCTTAGTTTTTTTCAAAAGTAGGGCAGTCCTGTAACAGGTGCTGGGCTGTCATTCGGTCGGTACCACAGGTACCATTCATCAGTTGCACCTACCTTGAGCCTGTTAAACATGCGGTGTCTCAGTCTGTTGTACCTCTCTTGAGCCTGTTAAACATGCGGTGTCTCAATCTGTTTTGCCTATCTTGAGCCTGTTAAACTTGTGGTGTCTCAGTCTGTTGTACCTATCTTGAGCCTTTTAGACATGTGTTGTCTCAATATGTTGTACTTATATTGTGCCTGTTAAACATGTGGTGTCTCAACCTGTTGTAGCTATCTTAAGCCTGTTAAACATGTGGTGCCTCAGTCTGGTGTACGTACCTGTCTTGAGCCTGTTAAACATGTAGTGTCTCAACCTGTTGTGGCCTGTTCTTAACTTGTTATTCTCTGCTGAGCTGATGGTAGACAACATTGTTCCAATTTCCTGGATGTTCTATTTTTTCCCCCAGCAGTTCTTGTATTTGGTTTTCATCAGCGTTTTTTCTTCATCATATGAGAGGCTTGTGTAAGCCTTGGGCAGCTCTCTACCTCTCTTGGTCAATGCGTTGGTCTCCTCATTCCCTTGGATTTTACAGTGAGATGGTATCCACTGCACAACGACTCTTATAAAGACTGGCGACATACGTAGGAAAGTCTCCACTGTATAGAGCGGAACAGACAACACAACTCCTTCAGATCATCAGAGAAAGTAACCTTCCCCCCTCCTTCTTCCAGATAAGTGTTTCGGACCAAATAAACTTCTGATATTCGAGTGAAGGGCCTTGTTGTTTCTTTTGTGGTCCAGTCCCAGAACTGAACCCACAATCTTCTAATTGGCACCTCACTTCGAAGTGCATCTCAGCCAGTAAACCACGAAGGAAAATTAAATAGGAAAACGATTCCTCGGATCCCTGGTCAGGCGAGTGTGACTATAGATTAGAAATCATTTTCACGGGTTTGCGTCGCGAGTTCACCAAAACGTAAGAACCACTGCGAGTTCACCAAACATACGAACCACTGCAAGTTCACCAAAACTTAAGAACCACTGTGAGGTCACCAAAACTTAAGAACCACTGCGAGTTCACCAAACATACGAACCACTGCAAGTTCACCAAAACTTAAGAACCACTGTGAGGTCACCAAAACTTAAGAACCACTGCGAGTTCACCAAACATGAGAACCACTGCGAGTTCACCAAAACCTAAGAACCACTTCGAGTTCACCAAACATGAGAACCACTGCGAGTTCACCAAAACTTAAGTACCACTGCGAGTTCACCAAAACTTAAGAACCACTCCGAGTTCACCAAAAATGAGAACCATTGATGTAAGAAATAAATGAAAACTCTCTTGCCCATCCCCCATCCGATTTTATGGTGAGTGACACAACTACACAACTCCCCAGATCGTCAGATAATACACCCTTCGTTTCCTTACTAATTTTCCTGTCATTTATAGCTGAGACTTGGAAGGCGGTAGTTCCCTGCCTTCCTTCCGGCTTTATGACTTCTAAGGATCTTATGTTACTTTGGAGGTGGGGTTGGAGGAAGGGGGGGGGGTGTGAGATATGACACGGGCATAACAAAATCTCCACGACATCAGCGATCAAGAATGTCAGTTATTAGTTTCAGAGAGTGAAAGGAGATGAAAACAAAAACTAGAATTAGGAGGAGAGAAAACAGTCAGGAGTATAAGAGGAAACGGGATGATGTCAGTGGTCCCAGTTCTGTTAGTTACAAATCTTACTCCAGGGTGACAGTAACATTTATCACATGCGTGTGAGGCGCCAGAGATCTACCCTGCTACACGCCCAGTCCTCTTGTCTACGGGTGTCATTCACATACACGTAATGTGGGCTACTGATGGCGAAGCTGGCTGCAGTTGTAAAACTATCCCACCTCCCATGCTGTGCTGACTATAAACGTGATCAGTCTTGACTCACTTGTGTGGTTATGTCTCACTGGCTGACCTTAACTAGTCATCTTCTTCTTCATAATAAAAGAACAACCACAGCTCACCTGTACCTAAACATGTGGTGTCTCAATCTGTTGTACCTATCTTGAGCCTGTTAAACATGTGGTGTCTCAGTCTGTTGTACCTATCTTGAGCCTGTTAAACATTTGGTGTCTCAGTCTGTTGTACCTATCTTGAGCCTGTTAAACATTTGGTGTCTCAGTCTGTTGTACCTATCTTGAGCCTGTTAAACATGTGGTGTCTCAGTCTGTTGTACCTATCTTGAGCCTGTTAAACATGTGGTGCCTCAGTCTGTTGTACCTATCTTGAGCCTGTTAAACATGTGGTGTCTCAGTCTGTTGTACCTATCTTGAGCCTGTTAAACATGTGGTGTCTCAGTCTGTTGTACCTATCTTGAGCCTGTTAAACATGTGGTGTCTCAGTCTGTTGTACCTATCTTGAGCCTGTTAAACATGTGGTGTCTCAGTCTGTTGTACCTATCTTGAGCCTGTTAAACACTGTCTGATGACAGGAAATGGAAGGTCGCGGGGAGTCATTCCGAGCGACTTCTGGGCGAGACGATGCTTGTAACTTAGTGAGGAGAATGATGTCCCGGAAAGAAATAATTGAACGTCGACGAAAATCTCCGGGAAAACAAACAAAAAAAAAACTAGAACCTCCACTCCATACTATAAGAACTTAATATTGAAGAAGGCTGGCTAGTAAGAGGATTAAAGAGAGAAAACTTAAATATTTTGGCACATTAAACGTCATGATAATCTAGAGAAGACCGTCTTGGAAGGGTACATAATGGGGAAAAGAAAGAGAGGAAGACCAAGGCGAAGATGGCTGCCAGACATCGTTGATGATCTGCAAATGGATGCATCAGCAGCAGGGCATCTTGTTTACAACCGAGAGGCCTACAGGAGAACTGTTAGGGAATCAAAGTTCCACAATGGATATGCAGAACGACTGACTGACTGATGATGACTGTGAGACTAGAGAGCGAGAGAAAGACTTGAAGCCTGGGGTAATCCGTGAGAAACAGACGAAGTTAGCATCTTATAGCACTGTTCTAGATGTCATTATTAGAAGACTGAGGTAATCCGTGAGAAACGGACCAAACTAACATCTTATAGCACTGTTCTAAATGTCATCGTTCCATATTTTCTTTTTCTTCATCTTGGAATCGCAGTGGCGTAGTGGTTCATGGACTCGCCTGGCGATCAGAATGTCCTGGGTTTGATCTCGCACTGGGGGCCGAGGTCCATCTAGCGTCAAGAAATAGGTACCCGGTTCTTTGATGAGGGAACAAAGGAAGCGATAACAGGTGCTGGCATCCTCACCTCAAAATCCATAGCAACCTGGAAATGTGAAGGCACTAACACTACACACCTTGCTGCATGGCAAAGCCACGGTAGTTAACTTTGTTGTTTTTTTTTACCTGGCGACCCTTTTAAATATTTACTTCACAATCTATATTTATGCACTTACTTGTGCGCCATGACATTAAAAAAAAAATTATTTTAGCCTACATGAATAATTTATCCATTTTATCCTGTTTGTAATGTATGTCTCAATCACATTTCCGTTTACGTTGGAATGATTTTTACGTGAAAACCCGGAATTGTTGTTGTTGTTGTTGTTGTTGTTGTTGTGTTGTTGTCCCGTAATCAATCCGGAAATCTGAGTCCTAACTTTCTCTCTTAACCAAACTCATGAACACAAAGAAAAGAAAAGACACTTCAACTCGAGCTTCCGTGTCTAATGGCGGTGTTTGTTTTTTTTTTGGTGGGGTTTTTTTTCATATGAAAGTGTGAACATTTTCTCATTGCTCCTTCTTCTTCTTCTTCTTGATTTTCGGAGCCATTAAGTCTCACTGCTGCAGATAAAGTTCGCCTCCATTCCTCTCTATTCCTAAATCTTCATTTTCCGGTTGGTGACACCAGTTTCCTGTATGCCCTCTTCTATGTTGTCTCTCAATCTCTGTCTTGGTTTACCTCTCGGTCTTGTTTCCTTCATCTCTTGTAACTTCTGTGTCTGTTCTGTAACACTAAACGAAGATGGGATCGTTGACCCCATGATCCAACCCCTATCCTGAAGGACCAGGGGGCTAGTTTCGTCTGACCCCTACCTGCGTAGACCTTCTCAGCTTGGCTGAACCTGTCAGGAGTAGAACTCCCGCTGGTATAGCTCTGGACATGGCCAGGGTTCACAAGTTGGCAGGCCACGACATGACCATATGGCAGCGTGAAGATTTATGGTACTGAATAATGTGGATTATCCCCCCTGTAAACTGTTTTCTCACAACAGCTATCTGTACCATCGACCGTATGACAATATTTGCAGGTGAACAATAAACCGAGATTAAACTGATAAATAAATCTATGAGCCTGGTTTGTTGTGTTAACATACTGAAAGCTGTGTTTTACTGTTAACTTTGATATGCATCCCGCTGTAGGGAAGGATTTCCAGTATTATTTATAAGTATTCCTCTCTAACACCAAAATAGGCACCGGCGTCCACCCAGCCTCTAAAAATTGGGTACCGGAGAAACTGGGGAGGTAAATGTGGTCAGGCGTGATACTGACAACATCACACTTTCATGTGCCGAAGGTCTTGGAATTACGTGATACTGACAACATCACACTTTCATGTGCCGAAGGTCTTGGAATTACGTGATACTGACAACATCACACTTTCATGTGCCGAAGGTCTTGGAATTACGAGCCTAACACAGCATCCTCAAAATGCCTTAATCACATGGAAACCGAGATATTACCTTATCGTCAGAACAATTTCCTTAAAACATTTCTTGGAGTTCAGTAAAAATCTAAGGAGTACAGTCTTAATGAAGAGTTCGTCGACTTCTGACATATATTTGTTCATGGGCGCCGGGGATACAAGGATGAGTAAAAATGTAACAATAAATCAAAGGACATAACCATTGAAAAACACATGAAAAGACCTGACTCGCCCTCGAGTCTTTTCATATATTTTTTCAGTGGTTTTGTCCCTTGCTTCGCGGGTAATTTTTGACTCGTTCTCGTAAGTATCGACAGACATACACAACCTTCTCGTCAAAAGGGACTGAACTCTAGACATGCGCACTTTGAATTAACCTTGCTACAGAATAGAGTACAGGATACTAAAGAAAAGAGAAATCATCTTACCTGTAAACAATAAGCAGAGTTGATAGAGGTTTATTATCCCGGGTCATCTGTGAGTGACTTAATGCTTGGACTGGCAGGTTGATGATACGAGTCATAACATTCAGTTTCCTGCAGGACAATGAAAACATGGAGAGCGATATTTAAGGTTTTCCTTTTCATAGTCTTCAGGACATTATGTAAGGTGTTTCTGTAATAACTAAGCAAAGTAATAGAAGATGACGAGAAGCGCAACAGTAGTAGTAGTATTAGTAGTAGTAGTAGTAGTAGTAGTAGTAATATTATCAGTAGTAGTAGTAATAGTATTGGTAGTAGTAGCAGTAGTAGCTGTTGTTGTTGTTGTTGTTGTGGGTGTATTAGCAGTATAGAAAAAAAAAGAAAGAAAGAAAAGACACTGGCATAAAATGTATAAAAAAGAGAGAAAACAACAATTAAGGAGATATTTACTGAGGTAAGCAAACAAAACATAATGATGATGATGATGATGATGATGATGATGATGATTTCTAAAAATACGTGTAATTTCTCTCTTTTATTCCTCTGTATGTGTGTATGCGCGAGCCTCAATTTTTCCCAGGCAATCAGAGTACATAGGTGAGCTGTATGATGGAGGAAGACCATAAATAACACCAGATACTGAAAACTGTGAGGGACCACCAATACTTGAAGATGAAATCATAGATACCATCAAACACATGAAGAAAGGAAAAGCGACTGGGCCTGATAATATAACAATAGAAGAAATAGAGGCACTAGAGGAGACAGGAATAAAAATAATAACCAAGTTACTGAATGACATTTACAACAGTGGTTATATGCCCAATGACCTGCTTAAATCCACGTTTAAAGCACTATCAAAGAAACCAGGTGCAAAGTAATGTGATGACCACAGGACTATCAGCCTCTCATGTCACATAACGAAGCTACTTCTGAGAATAATTATGAGAAGAACAAGGAAAAAGATAAAAATGGAAATAGCAGATGAACAATTCAGATTTGTTGAAGGAAAGTAAACACACAATGCCATTTATGCTTTACAAACACTAACAGAAAGAGCTTTAGAAGTACAGAAAGATCTCTACTTATGCTTCATTGTTTACACCAAGGCATTGGACAAAGTGAAACATGATGAAATTATTATAATTCTTGAAGACATAAACATAGACAGCAAAGACCTGAGGATTGTAAAACATCTATACTGGCAGCAGAAAACAGGGATTTGAGTTGAAAATAGAACTGGAAAATATCAACCAATAAAACAAGGGGTGCGATAGGGATGTGTACTATCTCTAGACCTTTTTTCTCTGTACAGCGAGAACATTCTAAGAATGATCATTGGAGAACCAGGTATAAAAATAAGAGGATACAATATTAACAACCTTCTATATGCTGAAAATTCACCAAGACCATAGCAAACAGGTTGAATTATTTCCAGACTAAATGTTTACGAAGAATTAGAAAAATGTTTTGGCCAAACACCATAAGAAATAACATCTTGTTGGCAGAAATGCAGATGAAGCCACTGATAGCAATTATTGAGGAAAGACGTTGGCGATGGTTGGGACATGTGCTCCGAATGACTGACAACTCACTACCAAAAATAGCACTAAGATGGAAACCACAGGGGAACAGAAGTAAGGGTAGACCAAAAGAGACATGGAGAAGAACAACAGAAAGGATGTTGAGCAATAGAGGGCTCACCTGGGCAAGAGCAGAAAAAAAGGCGAAGGACAGGCATTTGTGGAAAACCCTTGCGGAAGCCCCATGTGCCCTGGGCACTTAAGGTTCAGAGAGAGATATATATATATATATACTGATGACACAGTACTGATAGCTGAGAACCAACAAGACCTGCATAATCTCTTGGATAAAGTCGCCAAAGAAAGTGAACAGAAAGGCCTTACTTTGAACATCAAAAAGACGGAGACCATGGTTATATCTAAGAAACAGAATTCACCAACATGCAGTATAAAATTAAACGGAACCATTCTAAAGCAGGTGCAGAAATTCAAATACCTTGGAGCAGTAATAACTTCAGATGGGAAATGCAGAACAGAAACTAGGAACAGAATAGGCCAAGCAAAGACTGCATTTCAGAGAATGAGAAACATATTATGCAACACAACCTTATCAGTGAATGTTGGAAAACGAGTACTAAAATGCTATATAGAACTTATCTTGTTATATGGAAGTTAATCATGAACAATAGACAGGTTTGCATAAAAGTCATTGGAAGCAGCAGAAATGTGGTTTATTAGAAGAATGTTGCGAATCCCCTGGACAGCAAAAATAACTAATGAAGAATGTATGAGAAGAGCTGGAGAGACAAAAAAAACCTTGTCAAAAAGATAAGAGAGAGACAATGTACTTTCATAGGACATGCAATGAGAAGAGGGGGCATTGAAAATATTATAACAACAGGAAAAATAGAGTGAAGAAGACCAAGAGAAATGATACTGGACAGTCGGACGAGATGGTGTGAGAGATCACCAACTGAGCTAATAGCCTGCATGAAGGATCGTGTACTCTGGAGAAGCATAATAGCCAACGCCAGTCGGCACGGCACCTAATGATGATGATGATAATGATGAGTCATTTTTTTCTCACGGGTTTTGACAGGGCAAATATAAATATAGAAATTCGATTACCAAGATTAATGTAATTATCAGAATATGACTTCTCGATCCCAGCCCTCAAGTTTTAACGATCTCAGTCTGGGAAATTTTTTAGTAAATATCACACACACACACATACACTTTTGCCAGCATACATACATACATACAGACATACATACGCAAGCACGCATATATACATACATACATACATATATACATACATACATACATGCACTGAGTTCCCAACAGACAGGGATATAAAACACAGACAGAAGGTAGACAGGAAGAGTGGGAAGACAGGCAGGCAAGGATATAAAACACGGACTGAAGGTAAACAGGAAGAGTGGGAAGACAGGCAGGCAAGGATATAAAACACAGACAGAAGGTAGACAGGAAGAGTGGGAAGACAGGCAGGCAAGGATATAAAACACGGACTGAAGGTAAACAGGAAGAGTGGGAAGACAGGCAGGCAAGGATATAAAACTCAGACAGAAGGTAGACAGGCAAAGTGGAGAGACAGGCGGGCGGAGGGAGAACAAATCAATACACTGACAAACAGACAATCAGAAAGAGACAGACAGACAGACAGACAGACAGATAGACAGAGACAGACAGACAAGCAAATATAAAAATATTTGGTGACAAACTAAAAGAAAAAAAAAACTCTATCAGACTAAACAGAGACCTAATCTCCCAATAGACGCGTTGAAAGTAAACAGCTTGTGTTTGTTTTGTCCAGAAAGCTTTGTCCTTTTTTCAAAGCTCCATTTTTTTGTTGGCTTAAAAAAAAATCAAGTCGACAAACTATCGCCCATTGTGATGGTACCAGTACATCAAGCATACTTTTCTACCAGACTTCTAAATCTAGAACCACAGATGCCCTTCTGTTCCTAATCGGTTCTTTAGCTGAAGATTATGTTTAGATAATATCTAAATTACTCCAGTTAGGTTTTCTTTTCTGTGTTACCTACTTCTTTTTTGTATATTCATAGTTTCGTATGGACTTTTGTTAAACCTATTTTCTCATACAGAACCCACATATGCCCCGGGCATTAGCTTGTAGTGTGCCGATAGGTTCAAGAAAGTGTGGGCAGTGTTATCTCCGAGGTGCCTCTTGTGTCTTTATCCTCCTTAATCTTCTGTATACAGTTTGGCAAACCAAGATATTACGGTTAGATAACTGCAGACACAGGAATGGATGGATGGATGGATGGATGGATGGATGGATGGATGGATGGATGGATGGAATATTACCCTTAAAAAGCAATAAAATACGAAACAAATCAATAATGCTGCTGCAAATATTTCATGAAAAAAAAATCAATATGCAAGCATGCCAAAAAGATCATGAAAATAATGATTATTTTCTCAGTGTATTACCTTGAGCAGACCTACAGAAGATAATTAAATTCTTAATCATGAAACGAGTTTGATTTATATTGCTTATTTCTGCCATAATCACGAAATACGTTTGATTTATATTGGATACCTCTCTTATAAACATGAAGTAAATCTGATATATATGAGGTTATGGACTTATATTACATGATAAATAACACTGTAGCTTGATCAAAAAAGTATTGCACAGACATGGGACTGTTACGTTATTTCGAAAAACAAATAACAAGTGTGTGGACTCCCGATTTCCAGATACGCACGTGCCAGTATAGACACAGATTTACTATTGTGCCTTTAGAAATACTTTCACAACGCGAATCAAAAGGTAGCAAAGCTTCTGTTTTAAAAACTTCGAAATAATTTAGCACACGTTTGTAGTACAGATATTTTAAGCCCTCCTATTTTAGATGCATGTCTGAGATGAATATTTGCAGCTTTCTCGCCCTCACTATCCAAGAAACGAATAACTGCACGCTGTTCCTCTCTCGTGCATGCTTTCAACTGAGCTGCCATCTTGAATATGGTTTGATGGGGTCATATCTTCACAAGAGCGGATGTGGCTTTGCTCAAATGAATCTAAAGAGGAAGGGTATAACATATATGTACCACAACTACACTCTACTGGATTTCCAGCTTTTTGAGAAAAATTCCCGTTGCCTTTTGCTTTATTAAGTATCATAAAGAACTTAAAATTGTCACCTTTTTGGCAGAAGATCTAGATCCCTTGGATTTAGAAACAAAAACAACAAAACAGATCACGTGACCACTCTCATATCCAGAACTTAGAAAAGATTGTACCAAAACGGCACTCAGTGATTCAAGATCTGACACTTTCGATCAATGAAGCTCAAAGATCAGTCCAATCTCAAAACAACAAAATTGTCTCCATCCATTCTCAGATATACATCAAATTCATTTCCAGACTAACTCAGTTTCAGCCATACTTGAAAAACCAACCATTTATATAACCGCTCCAATCACTTTCATACACAATAAACCATTTCTACAACTCATCCAATATTTTCCACACACCAAGAACTATTTCTCCAAACCAACCAATCTCTTCTACACACCAAGGACCATATCTACAAACCAACCAATCTCATCTACACACCAAGAACCATATCTACAAACCAACCAGTCTCATCTACACACCAAGAACCATATCTACAAACCAACCAATCTCTTCTATACACCAAGAACCATATCTACAAACCAACCAATCTCCTCTACACATCAAGAACCATATCTCCAAACCAACCAATCTCTTCTACACACCATAAACCATATCTCCAAACCAACCAATCTCTTCTACACACCAAGAACCAACCAGTCTCTTCTACACACCAAGAACCAACCAATCTCTTCTACACACCAAGAACCATCTCGGTTTGCCGACTGCTCTTAACTTCATATAAGAACGGTGTATTATCCAGACATCTGAATTTCCCGTTTCAGGACACAGATTCGATCATACTTTTGTGTCATTTTTGTAGCTATTGATTTTCTGTTCAATACATGCTTCACATGAGAGAGAGGGGGAGTGAGAGAGAGAGAGAGAGAGAGAGAGAAAAGTAAATCTTAAATTGACTGAATGTTCAATAGAAGAACTGAAAGAATTCTGGTAAGTTACCTACCTACAATTTTCAGCAAAAAAAAAATTAAATTACGAGTAATTTACCGTTCAGTTTTTCTTTCTTTAACTTTCCGAGACATTACAGCCGAACTTTTTGTTTGTTTATTTGTTTGTTTGTTTGTTTGTTTGTTTGCTTGCTTGCTTGTTTTCTTTGCTGTCGCGGATGTGCGTGGTGTGTTGTAGCGCAAAGACCGGTGTATGAATACAGAATAGACGTCAAACATGAATGCGGCTCTTCAAGTTCTGATGCTTCACGGAGTAAGGACAGACTTGATGAACGTTTACAATTTCTTCAGATTTCCGGAGTTCTGTAAGTCTTGTCTACTTTATACCGGCTTTTCAGTAGCATAGATAGGGCACTACAGAAAGGAGAAGTTTATTTATGTGGGCTCGTGAACCAGAGCTGGTCAAGACACTATCCTACGTCCACGTGATGACCCCATGAATAAGATACTACGCCCACCTTTGACTTGGATTCTGTTGTCAGTTAGATCAATCAGCTTGTCAAAACTGTTAAGGCTACATGGGCTGTGAACAACAGTCTGACAGACTCAGTGAGGCTAGTAGTGATACATATGGTGATGATAGAACACGAAGAAAGAATTCTCGTGTGGTCAGCCGTGGAAAAGCGTCTGATTCAGACTGACCCTAACTGCCTCAGGCTGTCAAACTGTACTTCTGAAACGGATGCGCCCACCGAAACAAGTACCAGAGCCAGGTCTTGTGACACGGGACGGAAGACAGGTTTTCTGTGATGAAGAACAAAGAATAAACAAGACCCCCCTACCCCCAGAAGTCTAGAATTAAAAAAAAACGGTACATAGGAAGTTTACGAGGAGATGAAAGACAAGCAAACATCGGCGACTGAATCAAAGGTAAGATACAAATGTGAGGCGTAGTTAATTCAAGGGTTAAGTCTTCAAAAGAGACAAAATTAAGAATATAAACACCAAAAAATAAGAGAGATTTTATGCTCTCTCCCTCTCTCTCCTCTCTCTCAGCCTACATCTCTCCCTCTTTCTTTCTCTCTCTCTCTCTCATTCCCCCTCTTTCTCTCTCTGCTTCTACCTTTCTTCCTCCTTCTGTTTCTGTCAAGCTCTCTCTCTCTCTTCCTCTCCTTTCACCCTCTTTTTCTCTCTCCCTCTTTCTCCCTATTCTTTTCCCTCTCCATTCTTCGAAAGAAGTTTACACAAACTGTCATAGAAATGGTTTTGGTCTGTCTCCCAGCCTCTTATGTACCGATACGGTCATAAACTTGTGCAGACATTTGTAGCAGCGAAAACTAATATGAAAGTAGACAGAAACAGGGATAGATCTTTAGAGAGACGGACAAAGGGCATAGCAGACAGACAGAAAGACAAGACACACCTTTAGAGACGCAGACTAGGAGGCATGCTGCAGCCAGGGCAGACAGACAGACATACAGACAGACATACACTCAGACAGACAGACTGACAGACTAGCAGTTTATCAGAAAGAAAGACAGAAACTCATGCAGGCAGACGGACGGACGGACGGACAAACAGACAGACATAGACATACAAAGATATATAGACAAACAGAAAGACAGAGAGATGAACAGATAAATAGACAAACAGACAGACAGACAGATAGATAAACTCACGATCATAAATTTGTCAGCCTCTTTACCAGGTCACTCTTTATCTCCGACCTAATCATAACAGCAATCTTTCGCCTAGTGAACTAACACTGAACCTATTCAAAGTTTTCCAACTAGACCGCGAGGCCTGTGTTGTAAATGTTCTCTTTCTAGATTTACTGCCATCATAACTCCACAAACTCGTCAGAAAGCTCACAGAGAGCAAATTTGCACAAAAACATCTCGGCAGGCGACGAAGCAGCGGGCCCAGGAAAATATGCACTGCTAATATGGTTTTACAGCTTCAATGTCCATATGCCAGGTTGGACTTAAATCTGCCAGAAAGTTTTAAGCGACCGGTGAATATCTTGCGGTAATGACTGGTGCGAGGCTAACTAATTTGTGTCAGACCGCTCATTAAAGGTCTTTAATGCGCGCCCCTGGGGACTGCGGTCTGGGCGGCTTCCTGATTGGTCTAAAGATAGTCCGAACACTGGTTACAAATCAGATTGAGGCACTGACCTTGACTCAGGGATTCACAAGTAGTGCGCCAAGGAGCTTTAGTATGCTGCAAAATTTTGGAAATTTGCAGTGAAAATTCATCTTATATCTTATATCCTTCCCGTGCCGTTAAACGTCACATAGGGCTCGCAAAGTAGTTCGCCAATTTTTCCTGTCTTCGGCAAGTCTTTCAACCTCATCAAAGGATTTTATGTCTGTTAATTTGGCCTCTCTTAGCAATGTCCTCTTCAGAGTTTCACGCGGTCTGCTTCTTTTTCTTTGGCCTGTTGTGTTCCACTTGATAGCTTGTTTTGGGATTCTCTGATCATTTCTTCTCATCAAGTGACCAACATATGTCCATTTCCTTTTCCTGATCACCCATGAGACTGGTTGTTGTTCAGTCATCTGTCTTGTCTCTGCATTGTTCTTGAATTCATTCCACTTGATGCCGAGTATTTTCCTTAGGCATTTGTTTTCAAAAGAGTCTAATTTCTTTTCTATTTCTTTAGTTGTTTTCCAGCTTTCACATGCATAAATGAGGGTGGATATTACATTTGAATTGAATAGTCTTAACTTGGTTTTTGTGCTTATAACTTTTGAATTTCATATATTCTCAAGATTCTTGAAGATTGATGCTGCCTTTGCAATTCTGATCCTAACTTCCTTTTTAGTGTCACCATCCTGGTCTATGTAGCTGCAAAGGTATGCAAATTGATTGACTTCTTCAATATCTGTCCCTTCTATGTGTATTTTTCCATTTTGATTAAGGGAAATTTTCATTATTTTTGTTTTGTCCTCGCAGAAAATTCATCACCTGGATTAAAAAAATTTAAAGAATATTTTTAAAAAACTATTACTCCAATCAGTTTCTGGTTCATTCTACGCTACCATAATTCCATTTCGTAGTAACAAACTTGTATTTCTCTCTTTCCCCCCTGTATTGTTTTAGCTTTTAGAATTTGGGCGCTACATGGAACCATGTAACACACGACATTTCGTTTCGCGATGGTCAACTTTTTACTTCTTCCGTCTTTTTAGCTTTTGGTTACAAGATGGCGGCATAAAGAGTATTTTGTCGTTGGTGACTGTTCTCACTGATACCGCTCGCTTTTATTGTCATAAGTACTTGTGAGAGCAGGCATTCTGGGCATTCAACACTTGTACTTGTACGAACTCCTTGTAACTGTGAGCTGTTGTTCTTTGCAGTCGATGCTGTAGAGGTGTTGAGGCACAGCATCGTGTCGGCATGAGAGCGGGTTATGGCAGCTACTTTTTCAGTACCGGAGTACAGCTGAAAAGCAGGGGGGTGTGCAATGCTTCTTTAGCAGACTCCACCACCATGGGACCTATGGCGATCACTGCCAAGTTAGCCAGGCTAGGCCTGATACTGGGGGTACCACGAAGAGGTGGGACAAGGTCTTGGTCAGCTATGGGTCGCTAACCCTGACGCTGGCGTATCAGCTATGGGTCGCTGAGTCAGCGAGAGTCAAACATTAAGAAGCACAGGAGCGCTGCGAAGGAAATTCGTGTTACCAAGTGTGCTTCAGTCTGAAACAGTTTGGGAACCGCTGAGCCCTAACTAGATAATAAATCTGTATTTACAGTCTTTCTTTGCGTCTGCCTTCCTACCTGCCTGTTTGTTTACAGCATCAATCATTAAACGCTTACCCACTGGGTGAAGTGTTGTGAGATCAAATCATATCAAATGAATTTGGAATCCTTTTTCGAACCACACCCCCCCCCCTACCTTTTCACCATTTTTCTCTTTCTCTCTTCTCTCTCCTTTTTTCTCTCTACTTCTCCCTCTTTCTTCCTCTGCCTCCTTCTCTTTCTTTCTTTCTCTCTCTCCCTCTCTCTCTCTCTCTGTCTCTCCCTCAACATCAGCAATAAAATACCCACAAGCAGCAATTATAACCGGAGACTCTCTCATAATCCCAAGGCAACAAGGCCAATATTCTCCTGTAGGAAGAAGATCTGACAAACTGTCACAGCCACGATTTTATTCTGTCTTCCATCCCTGCTGTGTGCCGATGCGATCCCTGTGATTTCCCTAAGCCAGCTCCACGCCCTCACCTGCTCTATCTCTACATACTGAAATCGGCTGCTAATCCGTGGAGAACTGTGACAGCAAGGCAGAGGCGGATTAACCATCACTCCGGCCCCTAAGTTAAACATGGTAAGGGCCCCACCCACCCCCCACGACCCCTCAGAATTATACCGTTCATCCTCTAAGACTAATAAAACAATACTCAGTGGTTTTTTTTTGTTGTTAATGGTCTGGCCCTTTGCCCTTCTGGGGGCCCCTAGTCGTCAACCTTATGAGCCTAATGGATAACTCGGCAGTGCAGCAAGGAGAGACACACCACAGTACACCAGAACACGGCAGACGGACTGTCAGTGTTATAAATGAAAGTGGTTATTCACTATACCGCGTCAAACAAGTACATAAATTATACAGACAGACGGAGAGATGTGTTCGCACTAAAACCAGACATTTCATAATGAATTTACCCCCATAAAATTTAAACATAAAACACTAATTAGATTATCGGTCAAAGTATCCCACAACCCTCAGGGGAGAAAACTCACATCATTAAAACAGCATTTCTTAACCCTCCCATACGCTTTTAATAAGCGAGTACTCTCCCCTGAAACTGTTAAATAAATTCGTAAATCAAAATACAGGCACCCAGGTCCTGCAATGTCTGGCAATGTCGATCCATCTGTGATAGGCGGTGCTTTAATCTTCATTAAAAATGGTAGGTTTTGTGTGTTTTTTCAGTAATCTCAAGCCTCTCAGATGTGGCGGCCCCACACCTGCCGTACACCTGACGCAAGTCCTAGCTTATCGGAGTTCAAAGTTTCACTCTTTACGGCTCCTCCTTTCTTTACGCATCCTTCTTTCTTTACGCCTCCTTCTTTCTTTACGCCTCCTTCTTTCTTTACGCCTCCTTCTTTCTTTATGCATCCTTCTTTCTTTACGCCTCCTTCTTTTCTTTATGCATCCTTCTTTCTTTACGCCTCCTTCTTCTCTTTATGCATCCTTCTTTCTTTACGCCTCCTTCTTTCTTTATGCATCCTTCTGTCTTTAGATATCTTTTCTTTGTGTATCTTTCTTTCTTTACGCCTCCTTCTTTCTTTACGCCTCCTTCTTTCTTTACGCCTCCATCTTTCTGTATGCATTCTTCTGTCTTTACACATCCTTTCTTTACGCATCCTTCTTTCTTTACACATCCTTCTGTCTTTACACATCCTTTCTTTACGCATCCTTCTTTCTTTACGCCTCCTTCTTTAGGTACGATTTTCTCTTTTACTCTCGGATCTCTCTTCCTCTTTCACTCAGTACCTCTGCTAGTATATTATGCCCCTGCTAATATCTCATTCCTCTACTGTTTTATGCCTTTTCTAATGTATTATGCCACCACTAACGTCCTATGCCCCTGCTAAAGTTCATTGCCCCTGGGACACTTTAGTTTATTTGAGAGGATTTCTGTAAGTTATGCTGTACCAAGGAATGGCGAAAAACTGGCTAAAAATCTAGCCATGGGGAGGTCTACCCTGCGTAAGCAGGAAGTATTCGTGCCACGATGCCTGCTAATTAATGTTCTTATATAGTGGGTTGGATGCACCAGCAGCAGGGCATCTTGCTCACAACCGAGAGGCCTATAAGAGTGCTGTTAGAGAGGCAAAGTTCCGCAAGGGACATGCAAATGAATGAATGAATATAGTGGGTGCAGTTAATATTATATTTCAAATAAATATCAGCTGGAAGTAAGATATAATACTTAGATAAAATCTTAAGGAGACAAAAAGTAGGAGCTAAAGGATCAAAGATGGGAGAAGTGTCATCCGGTGGGAGTGCACTCCCAGTCATCAGTCACTGCAATTAACTGTCATTTAAGGATTGCCAAAAGAAATAAACCTTCCGGAACAAGTAGATCTTTTATTGTTCCTAATTTTACTACCTTCAGTTCACAAAAAAAGGTAACCAGGGCATCAGTTATATCTTCTTCTTCTTCCTGGAACTATGCGATGGTGCCCTTTACAGCCAAAGCGATGAAGATACTGAAGCGCAGTATCGTGTTTGCTGTTCGCTTCTGGCCAGGTTATACTGGCTATTTTTCTTTTCGGTTTATCAGTGAAGCCACACAAAAAAAAAGAAAGTAAGAGGCATGCACTGCTGCTTGAGCAGACTCCACCACCGTGGGGACTATGGTGATCCATGCCCCGTTAGCCAAATTAGGCTAGTTACTGGGATTGGGGGGGGGGTATTAAGGAAAGGTGGGGCAGGGTCGTGGTCAGGTATGGTTTGTCAGTACTGACGCTGGCATGTCACTTACGGGTCGCTGTTTGCTGAAACGGGCAGCACCCTCATTCCCAAAGTAATGTACAAAGGAATGCCTTCCTTCTTTAGAAGGAAAAAGAAAGAGTTTCACAATTGTTAAAAAAAAAAACCAGCTATACTTACCACCTTCTAGCTCTGCGTCATGCATCTACATTGAAATTATGCCTCTACATTGAAATTATGTATCTACAGTGAAAGAGTCTAAAATACGTTATCCAAGTCTCCGACCAGGTTGGCATGAATTTCCTGTCATATCATCCTCTCTTAAAAATAACTTAAACACCACGTCACATCTTGAGCTGAAGCCTTCAACAGAACTTATGGCGGATAACTGACAACATACAAAACATTTCTTAAATTTGCGCAAATAATCTAAGATATGAAAAAAAAAGAGAGAGAGCTCTTCTGTGTTTTCCACTTTTCCGTTTAAACCAGAAATGTTGTCCTGGCTTTTCTAACTTCCGGGATCGTATCGAACAAGGTGGGGACAAGATTCTCCATTTGTTCGTAATGCCAAGATTCTATGAGGACTCTGTCATTGCTGGGAAGATAAGTGTATCAATACTGAGTTGGTATGATTGCAGGAACACAGCTCCTTCCACTCTGGGGAAGTGACGAAAGATCCTGTACCTCTATGGCGCTCAGATCTCCAACATGAATTCATCTTTCCCCTTCAGCAGATATTTTATGAAACTGTTATCTGTGATAATAGGTCTTTTGTGTTTGTTTGTTTGTTTGTTTGTTTGTTTCCGAATGTGGCTTTTAGTTCCAGAATCGTGAATGTGGATTTTAGTTTCCGTTATGTTAATGTGAATCATGGGTTTTGTCTGGGAATGTGAATTCCTGGTTTTGTCTCTGAATGTGAATCATAGGTTTTGTCTGTGAATGTGAATCACAGGTTTTGTCTGGCAATGTGAATTCCTGGTTTTGTCTCTGAATGTGTATAGCAGTTTGCATCTATCCGGTTTGCATTTATAGACATGAATTTAATTTTTTCTCTGAATATGGATTTCTTAATTCTGTCTGTGAATATAATCTCGTGAATACTTTCTTTCTTACTGTTTCTGATATCTAAACTTCAGGCAAGAAACAACTGCCACGTGTCCAATATTCCTCCGTGAAATCCGTACGCAAACAAACCCAAATTAAAAGTAATTTCCTGACTTGGGAAACATTTTCATAACAGCGACACAAAAGCGTCTGTGTTTTAATCTTGTATTTCTTTTTCTTTTTTTTTCTTTACAGAAATATTCTTCAAATGCATGAATATTTACAGCAATAATTCATGTGCCGCGAACAAGCTGCCATTAATGAAGGTTTATACCGCAAAAGGATGTTCACAAACAGTAGAAGAACTTGGAATGTTGTGGCTAGGAATGGTGTTTTTAACGTTAACATAAATTTCTACATTACGAACTGTTTTAACAACACAGGAGAAAAAAAAAGGTTCAAAACCTTACGAATTAGAACTCCAGTACAAGCGTGCTTCAGTGTGAACAGGCAATGCACAAATGTGAATTACCGCACCGAAAACTAAAGTGCATTCAACTCTGTCGGGACACCCCAAAAATCGACTGACAAACAAACAAAGAAACGACACACACAAAAATTGTATCCACAGGAAACGTTTTTTTCCCCCCGCCGCTGACGTCATTCTCTTGAAAAGCTGTATAATTTATTTTTAATGTAATAACGGCACCAGATGCATCCCAGCGAACAAAAGACCATGTTCAGATATCTGGACGTCACGTAAAGACCCCGATGACTGGCTAACGTATAATCCATAACCTGCTGTTAACACTTCACATAGGATGGTTAACAGATGCAGCAACGGTATAGACTTTTGAACGTATTATTTGTTGGTGAGGTTGTGTTTTTTTTTCCCTCTCTCGCCGTTATATGCTAGTTGCGATAGCTAGATTTGAGGTATAGTATCTTATTTTATGAAGAGATCTACTGTTTCTAGATTCTGTTGTAGCGAATCGTGAAATTATGAGAGAGAGAGAGAGAGACAGACAGACAGACAGACAGACAGACAGACAGAATAAGTGGGGATTGGTATAGATGCGCAGATTAAAAACACGACAAATCAGGTTTAGAGGCAGGAAGACTGGCAGAGACTAGCAGGCAGGTAAACAGACAGACAAACAAGCAGGCAAGTAAACAGACAGACAAACAAGCAGGCAGGTAAACAGACAGACAAACAAGCAGGCAGGTAAACAGACAGACAGACCAGCAGGCAGGTAAACAGACAGACAAACAAGCAGTCAGGTAAACAGACAGACAAACAAGCAGGCAGGTAAACAGACAGACAAACCAGCAGGCAGGTAAACAGACAGACAAACAAGCAGATATGCTGTTAAATATGGAAAGAGATAAAGAGAAGACAGTCAAGTAGACAAAGAAATAAACATAGATGCAGTCAAATAGGCGAAGAATGGAAAGACGGCGAAGTAGACAAATGAAAAGTAGAAATACTGTCAAGTAGGAAAAAAGAGAAAGAAGGGCAAGTAAGTAGACAATGAAACAAGTAGAAATTCCGCCAGACAAGGGAAAGAAAAGGATAGAGAAGTAGACAAATGAACAAGTAGAAATGCTGTCAAATAAGGGAAAAGGAAAGAATAGACAGGAAGAGATGCTCTCAGGCAGGAAAAGAAAGAAAGAAAGAAAAAAGAAAGAAAGAAAAAAAAAAAAAAGAAAGAAAGAAAGAAGAAAGAAAGAAAGAGGGACAAACACGTAGGCAAACACGCACGTAGACAAGCAAGCAAATACAAAAAAGCGATAAGAAAAGAGGCTGATAATGAATCAGTGAGACACTCAGAAACAGAAACAAATATACAGACTGACAGAAATAAACAACAGACATTAGCATGTTCATAGAAAGGCAGACATATTCACAGGCAGGCAGACAAAGTAACCACAAAAAAAAAAACACATTTAGAGGCACACACAAAAGAAAAAAAATGCAAAGTATGTCCATATAGAAAGACAGATTTGCACAGAGACACACCGGAGAAAACAAGCACAATCACAAAGGCAAACGACAGACATGGAAGCAGAGAGTTACAAAAACGATTACAGACACATAAAAAACATGGACTTAGGTGGTGGTGGACCGGATAAAGAAGCAGACAAGACGAGAAAGAATACAAGTTTACTTTCACAATGTGAAGAAGTTCGAACGCAGATCAGTCTGGCCTTCTACTTTGTATTTCTCAACTTCCAGTCTGTCACATAAACATTCAAAATCGGTTTAGCTGAAGTATTCTGTCTATACATTCTGTATATACCAGTGGTTCTCAACCAGTGAGAAATATCCATCCCCATCCCCCCCCCCGATGGAATTTTAGAGGGAGGAGGGGGTATGTTGTGAGCGAAAGGTTTAGAAGACTCAAATTATATGCATATAATTTGGAATCCACCTTTAGAGAAATTTTGTATGTGATTATGTATGTAATTATGTATGGGAGGGGGGGGACATTCTGACATATGATGAAAAAAAAGGGGTGAACGTGGCAAAGAGCAGAGAACAAGGTCTGGGAACCTCTGGTGCAGGCAGACAGACAAGCAGAGAAACAGACGAAGAGTTGGAAACATCTTAAACTCAAACGCAGAGGCTAAGCTACAAACTGAAACGCAAAGCAGCAGAAAAAAAAGAGAAACAGAAACAAAGAAACAGAAACGGATAGGCAGATATAAAGATTTAAACAGAGGAAACAGAAACAGAGAGAAAGAAACACAGAGACGGCGGCGCGAGGCTGAGAAGCGTTAATGTTTCTGGAGTTAAGAAAAACTTACACGACCCAGCAGAGAGAGATTTGACCTGAGGAGGTGGGGGGGGGGGGCATTACCCGTTATGCCGAACAGGCTTAAGGCTATGGTCCCAGAGGGGCAGGGGGCCCCGACATCATGAAAAATAATGCAATTATACATTACTGTTTTATGAATTTTATATCAGGAGATAAACGGTATAGGTCATAGCAGGGGGTGGGGGGCCGCCTACTAAGTTTAGCCTAGGGCCCGGGGTGATAGGAAGTGGCTCGCTGACCCCCAAGATGACTTACACTGCACATTTTCCACACTGCGACAAAACTGTGAGTGTGACAGTAAAGTAAGAGAAGACAATTTTGTAGGATTAGACCCTCAAAACTGTGTTCTACTTTACCGTACCAAAGCCTCGTAGTTTCCTGTTTATAAAAAAAAAAAACTTTGCGTGTGACGCCCCTTCTTTTGTGAACTGCTTTTTTTCTTTGCGCCCTACACACATTATCCGCACTTCCACACTTTTTCACTTCCGACGAGCAGAGAAACTGAAGGTTAAATTAGACCGAATGAAAGGTGTTTGAATCCCTGACTCATGCATGGTCCTATTCATCGGCCGAAAAAAATGTGTAGCTCAAGCGCGATCACGGGGTTTTTTTTTCAGGACGAGAATTATGTTAACACAGTTACCAATCATCACGGTCCACAGGCTCTATGAGAGACGTAGGAAGACAGACAGACAGAGGGAGAGAGATAGAGAAAGGGAGAGAGAGAGAGAGAGGAACAAAGAGAATTACTTGAATTGCCAATAGTAGTAGTAGCAGTAGTAAATTAGTAGTAGTAATAGTAGCAGTAGCACCAACAGTAGTAGTAGTAGCTGTAGTAGTAGTAGTACTAGCAGTAGCAGCAGCAGTAGTAGTAGAAGTAGTAGTACTACCAGTAGCAGCAGCAGCAGCAATAATAGTAGTAGTAGTAGTAGGAGCAGTAGCAGTAATAGTAGCAGTAGTAGTAATAGTAGCAGCAGTAGTAGTAGCAGTAGTAGTAGTGATAGCAGTAGCAGCAGAGCTGTAGTACTAGTAGCAGCAGCAGCAGCAGTAGTAGTAGTAATAACAGAAGCAGTAGTAGTAGCAGCAGTAGTAGTAGTAGCAGCAGCAGCAGTAGTAGTAGTAGTAGCAGTAGCAGTAGTAGTAGTAGTAGCAACAGTAGCTGTAGCAGTATCAGCAGAAGCAGTAGTGGTATAGTAGTAGGAGGAGCAATAGTAGTAAAATTAGCAATAGCAGCAGTTGTAGTAGTAGCAGTAGTCGTCGTAGTAGTAGTAATAGTAGTAGTGGTAGTAGTAGTAGGAGTAGGAGGAGGAGTAGCAGTAAAATTAGCAGCAGCAGCGGCAATAGTAGTAGTAGTAGTAGTAGTAGTAGTAGTAGTAGTAGTAAGCAGAAGAAGGAAAGGAGGTGGGAAAATCTTGCTTTAAATGTAAGAAAAGTAAATGAAAACTCTGGCATTCCTTGAACAGTAAGGGACCTGTGACAGACTAAAAGCTAACTCGGAGAAGAAGATGGATGGCAGGAATATAATATCCCTAGCCGCGGCCATATACCTGGGGCAGGACATTCAACAGCAACTCCCTAGAGTACATAACGATAATTTCGCTTGAAAAAAGGAAGAAAGAAAGAAAGAAATTATCTAAAACAACCTGACTTAATACCTGCTTCCACCCGAGTTAAGATGCATAAACAGAGAAGAAGAAGAGAGAAGAATTCATGTACTCTTTTATTAATGTCAATTTATTCAATTCAGTCAGTCATGAGGACGCTGCCCAGCAACTCAAGCTGTAAAGATAGAGATAAGACACTGCCAAGCAACTCAAACTGTAAATATAGAAATAAGACACTGCCAAACAACTCAAGCTGTAAAGATAGAGATAAGACACTGCCAAACAACTCAAGCTGTAAAGATAGAGATAAGACACTGCCAAACAACTCAAGCTGTAAAGATAGAGATAAGACACTGCCAAACAACTCAAGCTGTAAAGATAGAGATAAGACACTGCCAAACAACTCAAGCTGTAAAGATAGAGATAAGACACTGCCAAACAACTCAAGCTTTAAAGATAGAGATAAGACACTGCCAAACAACTCAAGCTGTAAATATAGAGAAAAGACACTGCCCAACAACTCAAGCTGTAAAGACACAGATAACCCTATTATACTATAGAGGCAAGGAGGAGATCTGTTCTACAAACACACAAAGACCGTAACGTGGTCTGCATCACGCTCACCCGCCTTTCCTTCTCCAACCCCCCTATCTACTAATCTTCTAATTGGTGACTGGGTGGGTGGGGGAACCGCCCTCCTTCCGTCAGATTCGAACCAGCTGACTTTCATCATGAAAAGTTAATGCACTAACCACTTCACCACTCTGGCGCCAAGAACTCTAGCGCCGCACTTTAAGTATAAATCACACATTGAAAGGAAGATATGGAAATCCAAGCTGGTTTTGTAAACAAAAAAAAAAAGACACCAGTGTCTATGTAATAAGTTCCGTGAAGTTCCGCAAGGGGCATGCAAATGACTGACTGACTGATGTAATAAGTGTATCTCGGCAGAACAAATTAAGTCAATTATAATTTTCAGAACGCCCTGATCTTCTCCACAGTTTGGAAGTCCAGGTCACCTGCACGTGAAAATTCAGCGGAAGCTGTAAATAATCCACAGCTCAGAGAGGAAAGTGCTGTGTTAACCGGGGGGGGGGGGGGGGGGGGGGGGGGAGGGGGGAGAACAGAAATATAATCATCTTCTACAAAATCTCAGCAAACAGATTAGATTCAAACTCTCATCCTCTTGTACACACTACCAAACTTTCTTGCAGATAAGGTTAAATTATGCTCGGGCGATTTATCAACAGTTGGTCAAATTTTTTAAAAAAATATCATCTCATAAAACTGTCAATAAAAACATGGATTAATGAAACACCATCTCATTAAAAAGCTCTAAATTAACAGTTGGATGGAAATCATCATCACATAAAAACTGCCAATAAACAGCTGGTTAAACAAGAAACATCATGTCGTTAACAAGTGTTTATGAACAGCTGACTAAACAAGAAACATGTCATTAACAGCTGTCAATAAACAGATGGTTAGACAAGAAATATCATGTCATTAACACATTTCTATAAACAGCTAGTTAAACAAGAAGCATCATATCATTAACAAATGTCTATAAACAGCTGGTTAAACAAGAAACAAAATGTCATTAACAAATGTCAATAAACAGCTGACTAAACAAGACACATCATGTCATTAACAAGTGTCAGTAAACAACTGACTGAACAAGAAACATGTATTTAACAAATGTCTATAAACAGCTGGTTAAACAAGAAACAGCATATCATTAAGAAATGTCTATAAACATCAGAAAAAATGCCCACAAACACTTTGATTTCTTCATCCATCTAAGTGAAGTCGGGTCTGTACACTGCAAACAACTAAACGGTAAATGTAACTGAAAAGTTCATATTCTCTTCGGATTTCGCGCTTTAAAAAAACGAGGGTGGGGAATTCGTTGCGTTACATTACAATAATGGGCTTTTTCTGCCTGACAAATCCATCTTCAGCTCGGTGTATTTTTGTAGAACGGATACGCCTTCCCGTTGAGATTCCTATTCACTAGACCAGTGGTTCACAATTAACAAAAGTCCCCGACTCCCTATTGTTTCAAAATTCAGGACACGAACCCCCCCCCCCCCCCCCCATACTTTGGAAAAGTTTCATAATTGTATTGTAGGTATGTGAATCATGGACAGTAGGCAAGTCTGCACAAAAATCATTGGAAGCAGCAGAAATGTGGTTTATTAGAAGAATGTTGCGAATCCCCTGGACAGCAAGAATAACTAATGAAGAATGTATGAGAAGAGCTGGAGAGACAAAAAAACCTTGTCAAAAAGATAAGAGAGAGACAATGTACTTTCATAGGACATGCAATGAGAAGAGGGGGCATTGAAAATATTATAACAACAGGAAAAATAGAAGGAAGAAGATCAAGAAGAAGACCAAGAGAAATGATACTGGACAGTCTGACGGGATGGTGTGAGAGGAGATCAGCAACTGAACTGATGGCCTGCATGAAGGATCGGGTACTCTGGAGAAGCATAATAGCCAACGCCAGTCGGCACGGCACCTGATGATGATGATGATGAGGTCTGTGTATTAAATGTAGAAGATTTGTTTTCCCCAGCAAGTTTAGATAACTTTTAATGAGTAAACGCTACACTAAAGTAAAAAAAAAAAGTACAAATTTTGTCAAATTTCAAATTACCAATAAAGCAATTAGGACAAAAAATAGACAACAGTTAACATTCCTACTTGTTTTGACAAACAAACAAAAAAATTCCTGGATATTTTGTTACGGACCCCCGCGGCAGGTTTCGCGGACCCCTGGGGCCCTGAGAACCATCAGATGGGAACCACAGCGTTAGACCAAACAAAAGGGTTTTTTTTTTGTCCTTTTTTAAAAGAGCAGTACTAAGAGATGGGATGCGGAGTTGGTTGGCTACAGTTTGTCGACCCTGATGTAGGCAGTCAACTTTGGGTTTTGGGTGGCTACAGTTTGCCGACCCTGAGGTAGGCAGTCAACTTTGGGTTTTGGTTCGCTACAGTTTGTCGATCCTGATGTAAGCAGTCAACTTGGGGTGGCAGACCGCTACCTCCTTCGGCTTGGGTAGTGGATCTCCTACACGTCAAGTTATAATACTGAATCTCTTTTTTCTTAAAAAACGGTTTTGAAGAAAATATGAGCTCTTGTATGATAATGGAAAAGTCTGTAACGAATGCCTCTGAAATATTTCTTTTGTAATTTAAAATTTTGGTAAGTGTCAGTGGTTCCCAATTAACACAAGTCCGCGGACACCATGCTGTTTCCAAATCCAGACGGCTGACCCCTATACTTTGAAAACGTCTAAAATTCATCCAGGTTTTAGTAAGATCAAAGATTAGCCTCCTCTTTGTTCTTGTCTCAACTGCCTGACTGTATGACGCAACAACTCACAAGACCTCTGGGAGTCATGACCCAGAGGGGCCCACCCTCCTTAGAGTGTCAGGAGTTTAAAGGGCCGAAACACTTGTCTGAGGGGGGGGGGGTACTTCCTCTGATGATCTGAAGGAGTTGTGTTGTTGTTCCGCTCTCTACGGTAGAGAGTTTCCTGCATATGCATACTGTTAAAAATAAAGAAACGCAACACTACTGTAGACGTAATGGACACTAAATTTCAAACTTGACCACCAAAATTTTATTTTATGGAATTAATGTTTCAATCTTGGAATGAAGAAACATTAAGACATTAACAATTGTTCATTAAATTTAGTTTGGACTTTTTTCTTTGCAACTGAGGCCTCCGTTTCAGTAAAGTGTATGGCCTCCTCTGGCCTATATCAGAGAACGACATCTCCTTGACATGGATCCGGTTAGCCGTTGGATCTGTTGATGTGGGATGGCTGCCCACTCTTCCCGCAGTGCAAGAGACAACTGTCAGAGATTGGTTGGCGCCATGTCTCGCTGGCAGACTTGTCTGTTGAGTTCATCCCATAAGTGTTCTAATGGGTTCATGTCTGATGATATGGATGGCCACAGAATGGTCTGGACGTTGTAAGCGAGGAACTGGGTGGTGAATTGTGCCACATGAAGTCGAGCGTTATCCTGCTGAAAAATCGACTCTGGTGCAGCCACAAGTGGAAGGACGTGAGGATGAAGAATTTCAGCGACGTATCGTTGGGCATTCAGGCGTCATTCAGTTTGCACCAAGTCACTTCCTCTCATGAAGCTGATCGTCCCCCACACCTCCACCACCATATGGAGGAGCATCATCCACGCAGTTCTGAGCGTAGCGCTCATGGACCTGTAGTAAACTCTTCTCCGTCTGTCGCTGGAGTAGAAAGAATGATTCATCGCTAAATCAAACCCTTCTCAAATCATTTGCAACGATCCATTGAAGATGCTGGTTAGCCTAATGCAGTCGGTTCTGGCGATGCCGATCCGTAAGACAGGACATCTGTAGAGTCTTCTAGCCCAAAAATCAGCGTCGTGCAGCCGGTTCGTGACCATTTGATCTGAAATTCGACGAGCTGCTGCCATTGATTGGACTGTTGAGGACGCAGATGCAAATCGATTCCTGGTGTGACCCAGCCGTATGAAGCGGTCTTCTGCAGGAGTTGTGACTATGGTCTTCCACTGCGCGGCCGGTCTGCAACTGAGTCAGTTTCTTTAAATCGTCTCCAAAGTCGACTAATAGTGCTTTTAACCACATTAAATTGTCTGGCCACTACACTTTGTGACCGTCCAGTCTCTAACCATCCAATGATGATGAGTCGTTGTTCTGTAGTGAGATGAGCCATACTTGCGCATTAAATATTCAAATGAATTGATTCGTAGAGCGTCAATCTTTCATAGACATTCAGTAACATGGTCAGTGAATTTTCTGTTCAGTACGTTTCGTGTGATTCACGTGATATCACGAACTATTGTCAAAAACTGCTGCTTTGACTAGTGTCGCTTTTCCGTACTCATGAATCATCTGCTGAGTACAATTTCAGGTCAGCATGTGAAGTTGATGTCCAAGTGAATGTTTCAGGAAATTTTCCCTTGTCTGACCAGCAAACTTCCGTTTAAATCCCGACATCGTATTTGTTGCATTTCTTTTTGTCAAACAGTCTAGTTTGTCACCGAAGTTGCAACACCCCGCGCATCCGAAAAACGAAAACAAAAAGAAGTTTCCTCCACACGGGATTTACGGAAACATCTGTTGTTAAATATTTCACAGGGAACATTAAAAAAAGGACCTGGAGTTTTTGTCACGGACCCTAGGGAGTCTGCGGACCACCAATTGGGAACCACTGATCTATATCATTATCTCTTAAAGGGCAGAATGTCAGACAGGCCTGCGTGCCCAATTCTTAACCCATCTGAAATAAAGAATCAATCTTTAATCAGTCAATCTCCTGCAGAAATTGGATGCATAAGAGAACCCCCCTCTCCCTTGCACTGGCATGTTAATCCTCTTACTTTTAGAAGATAAGAAAAAACTTACAAAAGAGCGGCTTACTTTTACTTTTAGCCCACGTATGTCCACGTTTACGTTCTAGTTACCTTTACTTCGCCCAGTATGAACACCACTGTCAGACTCTACATGCACCGAACCTGTAGTCTGTTCCCTGTTCATATATAAGCTGCAAGATATCTCTAGTAACACTTTCAACCACTTTGCAAACCCCATTGAAGTTTAAGTGGCGCAGTGGTTAGTGAGCTCACCTCACACGTCGACGTGTCCAGGTGTAGGCCACTCAGACATCCAGCTGTAGACACAAGTACTTGACCCCCCCCCCAAAAAAAAATCGAGCTTGTCTTGTGTCTTGCCTTTTCTTGTTTTGTGTTGTCTTGTCTTGCCGTGTCTTGTGTTGCCGTGCCGTGCCGTGCCTTGCCTTGCTTTGCTTTGTCTTGCCTTGTCTTGTCGTGTCTTGTCTTGTCTGGTCTGGTCTGGTCTTGTCTTGCCTTTCCTTCCCTTGCCTTGCCTTGCCTTGTCTTGTCTTGTCTTGTCTTGTCTTGTCTTGCCTTGCCTTGTCTTGTCTTGTCTTGCCTTGCCTTGTCTTGTCTTGTCTTGTCTTGCCTTGTCTTGTTTTCTGTCTCCCTGGATCTGCAAGTTGATGTTCTGTGCAGCTGAAAGCCTGGAGATGTTGTGGCACAGCATCTTATCGGCTTGGGACCGGGTTACTGTGGCTATTTTTCCAGCCCTAGAGTGGAGTTCAAAAAGCAAAGGGTGTGCAATGCTTCTTTAGCAGACTCCGCCACCAAAGGATTATGATGACTCCTGCCTCGTCAGCCAGGCTAGGGTAATAACGGGTAGATGGAGCAGGGTCTTGGTCAGATATGGTTCACTAACCCTGACTGTAGTGACAAGATATGGTTCACTAACCCTGACTGTAGTGACAAGATATGTTTCACTAACCCTGACTGTAGTGACAAGATATGGTTCACTAACCCTGACTGTAGTGACAAGATATGGTTCACTAACCCTGACTGTAGTGACAAGATATGTTTCACTAACCCTGACTGTAGTGACAAGATATGGATCACTAACCCTGACTGTAGTGACAAGATATGGTTCACTAACCTTGACTGTAGTGACAAGATATGTTTCACTAACCCTGACTGTAGTGACAAGATATGGTTCACTAACCCTGACTGTAGTGACAAGATATGGTTCACTAACCCTGACTGTAGTGACAAGATATGGATCACTAACCCTGACTGTAGTGACAAGATATGGTTCACTAACCCTGACTGTAGTGACAAGATATGTTTCACTAACCCTGACTGTAGTGACAAAGGAGCATGGCCTGCCAAGTTTACTGATAACTAGAAACGCCCCTAAGTTCTTCGTAACAGCGGAGATTCTTCTACAGTAAATATCCCGATCTGGGAAAACACAAACCAAGAGACTGCCAAGAAAAAACAAAATCAGTCCTGGAATTCCGCTGTGGTGATTTAAAAGCCTAAACATCGTTTATATTCCATCAACGCTAGCACTTCACCCCTCACGTGAAGCCACGAGCGCATCCCAGGAGAGAAATCTGGCAAATGGAATCATGAACTGGGAGACGGCCAGTATGTTACTCTGCCTGGATTGCGTGATTACACAGACCGTAGCAGTCACAAGTCATCAAGTCTAAATTACTTTCCAAAACTTTCCAGAATATAACACATAACAAGAGCTTACAAAACATGCTGTACTCTGAGCAAGAACTTAGTGCCCATCAGAATTAGGGATTCGAAATATGCCTAGGGATAGCGGCCTATCTGTCTTCCGAAAGATGTAAGTTCTTGACCAGCTACTCTCACCCTCTAGTGGGTTCGCCTATATCAAATCCTTCCCCCCACCCACTCTGACACGACAGCGCCGTGAAAAACAGCTTCGGAAAACAATAAGGACTCTACCGAACACACAAGCGTTGGTAAATCAAATAAGAACATCTCATAAAGATCATTCCAGAAAACGTAAGACTTCGACCCGAGTCCACTTTTTGTAAAGAGGCAAAAGTCAAGCTTTCCTTTACAAACCAAGACTATGCACAACTCGTAAATTCCTGTCTGCCGCGGTAATGGAAGAGTTGTTTGTTTTTGCCGGTAGCACCAAACTATTAGGATACGCTGATGACATTGACCTGGTGGGGGAAACTATGCAAGAAGTCGCCAATATCTGAATACACCTGAGAGATGTGGCACTAAAAGTGGGCTTGACTATTAACCAAGACAAGACAGAAGTATATGAAGATATCAAGAGACCAGGGGCAAAATAATCCAGATTATATAAATGTTGGAGATATGATCATTAGGAAAGCAGAAAAGCAGAGTACAGATAGGAAATAAAATATACTTTACCTTGCAAAACCTATTAAAATCCTAAATCCTGTCCCAAAACACCATAATAACAATCTATAAAACTATAAGAAGACCAGCCTTCTTGTATGTATCAGAAACGTGGAGCACAGCAAAGGAAGATAGACAAATGCTGGTCTTGGAGAACAAGAACCTAAGAAGAATCCTCGGGCCCCTAAAGGACACCAACAGTGGGGTATGGATAGCTAGAAAAAGCACTGAATGTATCAGCTTATTTAAATCACAGCAGATTATAAATGTCTTGAAACTGAACAGACTACGCTGGCTGGGGCATGTAGAAAGAATGGAAGAGAACAGGCATACGAAAATTATGTAGGTACAAAAGATGAAAGAAACAAGACCGAGAGGTAGACGAAGACAGAGATGGAGAGACAACATAAAAGAGGATTTACAGGAAACTAGTGTCACCAACTGGAGAGAGAAGATTAGGAATATAAAGGAGTGGAGTACCTGCAGCAGTGAGCCTTAATGGTTCGGAAAGCTGAAGAAGAAGAAGTAGACCGAAAAGGACATAGGGCATAGTCTCTACCAGAGCTGCTTAGTCGACCGTTGACTGCTTCCTTCAAGTACAGTGATTGTACCTGCCTCTTAAGAAATAACAACAAGAGAAACAGTTTTCAAATTATCTTCCTATACAAAAGACTGATAATGATCTGATTTGGGATCTCGGTTTCTGGCGTTTGCTTGTGTCCTTTCCATTACTTTATTACTAACCGCAGGCTCCCCTGGGACCAGACGTTAATTACGCACTTGCACGGTGTAATAGGGTTAATCTTTCAGCTGAATAAAGATGGACAAACACTGCTTGAATAAACCTTTGACATTAAACCGTTATCAATTTAATATTGGAAATGACAGCGGCAGGGATACCAACACAACAGTGAGAACTTTTGGATGCAAGAAACTCTCTTCTACAGACAGCGATACACCTACTCATCTCCCTAGATCTCCTATGGAGAGGCCCCCGTCTGGGTCACGTCTCCCAGAGGTCTTCTCTCTCTCTCTCTCTCTCTCTCTCTCTCTCTCTCTCTCTCTCTCACTTCAATTGCTCCTTTATTCTAGTTTCATACGGGACGTAAGTTCAATCACGTTTAGGCTCTGCTTTGGTACTGATTACACCAGAATGTCTGGTGGCGTTCCATTATTTCTAATGACTGCTGGGTATTCCCTTCCATGACTGCTGGGTATTCCGTTGTTTCTGGCTGGTTCGCTATGACGTTCCAAACATTTACGCTGTCTAGTAACGGTGATTATATCCATGGACCCAATGTTTTTCCCAGCGTCTATGAACTAAGTTTGTTGGTGGTGGGGTCGAGCGCTTGGGGGTTGGGGGGGGGAGATTTAGCTTCTTTCCTGTGTTTGCCTTGTCTTTTGTGCTGTCCACAATATCTTCTAGTTCTTGCCAGAGCTCTCTTGTCCTGCCACTCACAGTGAAGTGCAGATAAGCTTTTGCTGATCCTCAATACACACATTCGCTCTGTGAAACTTTCCGCGTTGTCTGTAAATCAATGTCTCATACACCCCTTCCCCCCCCCCGCCCCGGGCGCCAGAGAGATAATATTTATGATGAAATCGGAATTTACGCACACACACATACATAAAGAAAATGTTTTTGTGGTCAATAGACTTTATTTTAAACAGCCCACAGCTGCTTGCAGGGGACAAAAACAAAAAAAACCCACAAGATTATTGGTGAAAACAAAAGACATAATACCATCTTTCTGACAGACGAGACTAAAGACGTGAAAGTAGTTCCATATCTGGACTTGGTGAAGTCTTAAGCTACATTGCCGGGTTTAGACTTGGTGAGGCCTAGTGTTGGATTTAGATTTGATGGGGTCCTAGGCTACATTGCCGAGTTTAGACTTGGTGAAGTGTTGACTTAGCCGGTGCTAGATCTATAATTGGGGGCAATTTAGGGAAGGGACAGGACCAAAAACCCAGCTGCAACCCACATATCCATGGCCGATGTACTACCGTACTGTGTGGCCAGGCTCAAAACCCATCTAACCAGCAACCTAGGATTTCCCCTCCATGGATACGGTATGCCAGTTATACAGCATATTACATACATTCAAAACAAATACATGCCAGTCAATACACATTACCCAGGTCCAGCAATTAAATCACTCAATATATTTATTATCCACATTACATACACCATATTAACGCCACAATAGACACTGTATACACAGATCATCAACATGTATCATCATGAATGTAATAAGCATGACATCAATATAATGCATAACTATCAAAGTATCAACTGAAAACATATGGACCCAGCAGGCCTGGGCTCTCCTGGCCCTTATAAGCATATTCATACATTCATATAAAATTGTGCCATCGCACTTACTAACATTGCAGCTACTGCTGCTTTTATGAAACTCGCATCTCCGCGTATAACCAGGTGCCACTGCACTTCTGCACTTGCAACAACTACTGCCATGATCCCTCTCCTCATACTACACATAATCTCCATTGTGCTAATGCACTGAATATCACAACATAACTACCCTTTCGCTAATGCACTGAATTATCAAACATATCTCCTCCTTGTGCTAACGCACTGAATTATCAAACATATCTCACCGAGTGCTAATGGTGCCTCACCTCCCACTCCCAGGAATTATCATGCGCTATGCACATCATTGATGGTGTAACTGCCTGTTGCCATGTTAGGTATCTCCTGATACCTTGACATAGTATTATCCATGTAAATGAAACATGATGGACCTTGATATGTGCACATCCAATATATATATATATATATATATATATATATATATATATATATGACGAATATCATCAGGAATCAGAGAATCTCCATATAAGAAGATAAATGGCATACTCTACAACACGTTATGATTTCACAATACATTATCAACAGTGTGAGGTCGGTTGGGGATACGTAATTACGATAACTTTAAGCACAGACGGCACGAACTCAGCCCCGCATTCTTTCCTCTAGATTGTCTCCCTTTGGCACGCTTTTCCTCGTATATATATGGTCCTTCCACCCCGGATTACGTGAACGGCGACGCTCCGCCCACTTCGTACACCAATGGACTTCGAATGGCCGTTCACAGAGGCCTAGTGTTGGATTTAGATTTGATGAGGCCCTAATCTACAGTGCCGGGTTTAGACTTATCGAGGCCAAACGCATGATTTGGACTTGGAGAGGCCCTGAGCTACTTATCTGAAGGTTGGTGCCCCTTGTTAAAAAGTTACACCAGAAAAAGCACGAGGCCCTACCCTGTAGCTTATTTAACTTATGGTTAAACCCGGCGCAATGTAACACATTCAAATGAAAGAACAGACTTTTTTCCAAGGGTTAATAATTGAGCACGCAGGCCCGTCTACCATTCTCCCCTTCATCATACAACTTTCAGTCAGTCACAGTCATTCAGCATTTGTTATTGACCATAATATGCATGAAAAAGCACCCCCCCCCCCCGATGAAAAAAATGAATAAGTAAATAATTAATAAACCCTTTCTTTCCCTACATTCCACATTCTGCTTTATGTAACTACATAAAATAAACTTAATTACATTCGCACATTCATTATAACCTAACAATTTTGTAGAACAGCTGTATAATAGATACAACAATCAAGTCATACTTTAGATTAAACTAATTTAGACTTTTATAGTACTAGGGGTGATTGATAAGTTATCGGCATAAGGTACAACGGATTATTTGTGGACAACTTTTTGGGGTTATTTCTCAACATAGTCCCCTTGCAAGTTTATGCACTTAGTCCAGCGATCCTGGAGCATACGGATCCCTTCTTTGTAAATGTCAGTATCTTGTGCCAGTAGAAAGTGGTCTACAGCATGAATGACGTCATAATCTGAAGCAAATTTGAGACCACTCAGCTCCTTTTTGAGTTTGGTAAACAGGTAATAGTCCGAAGGGGCCAAATCTGGGGAATAAGGAGGATGTTCAGGAAGCTGGAAGCCGCATTCATGAATGGCAGCCATTGCCACCGCCGACTTGTGAACTGGAGCATTGTCGCTGAAAGATGACTCCTCTCGTCAATTTCCCTCGACGCTTTTCTTTCAATTTGACCTGCAGTTGCTTCACAAGATTAGCGAAATAGGCCCTGGTGACCGTTCTGCCCTTTTGAAGATAGTCTACTAGTAGCACACCTTCTGAATACCAAAAGATGGAAGCCATTACTTTGCCTGCAGACATAACCACCTTTGCTTTCTTTGGAGGTGGAGATCCATGATGTTTCCATTGGTTTGACTGTTCTTTGGTTTTTCTGGTTGAAAATGAAGAACCCAAGTCTCATCCATAGTCACAAATTGCTGAAGAAACCTTTCGGGATGTGCAGAAAAATGGCCAAGATTGTCTCTTGACATGTTGAGACGCTGTCGTTTGTGATCAGCTCCAAGAAGTTTAGGGACCCATCGAGCAGAGATCTTTGTCATTTGAAGATCATTGTGAATAATGGCATGAACACGTTCCGTGAGATGCCCAACTCAGTAGCAATGTACCACTCAGTTAGACGTCGATCTTCCATGGAATGTATCGGTGGTTACCGTTCTTGGTCTTCCTGGACGGGGATCATCTTCCAGACTCTCCCTTCCATGTTTGAATTGAGCTGCCCATTTCTTCACTGTGCTGTAATAAAGGGCACTCTCCCCTAGAGTCTCTACCATATCCTCATGGATCTCCTTCGATGATAAACCCTTGATGCAGACGTAGCGAATGACCGCTCGATGAGAAACTGTATCCATTTTCTCAATTTCTGCCACCCCTTACCTCTTCAGTAGCCTGTATAAAAACACTGGCTGCAGTTAATTTCTTGAAACTTTGTGTTTAATCTTATATTAAGCAGATCTACAAAAGCACCTAATATCAATGGTGCGTTTCAAGTATTTGTACCTTATGCCTAGAACTTATCAATCACCCCTCGTATATACACCTATACTTTTCATAAAGCAAATATATAAAGATGCATATATTCAACCACATATGTACAAACACATCCACACATGTACATGTACACACATACATACACATGTATACACATGAAGACATGTGCATACACACATATGTATGTATTTACACATATACACACAGTTTTGTACAAACACATACATATATACATGCACGTATACACATACACACATGAACATATACATGTGTACGCACACACATATACATACATATTCCTATTCATACGTCCATATTAAGTATGCATAGAAGCAATAAACAAATAATACACTAATAATATACAAATAATATACATTTCATCTACAAGAAGATGGTTTGATAAAGAATATATGAATGTCGCAAAGAAATTCTAGTATAACTGGTCGCGGAAGTAGTAGCAGGTAGTCGTAGTAGTAGTAGTAGTAGTAGTAGTAGTAGTAGTAGTAGTAGTAGTAGTAGAAGTAGCAGTAGTAGTAGTATTAGAAACAGCAGCAGTAAAAGTAGTAGTAGCAGCATCAGTAGTAGTAGTAGTACTAGTAGTAGTAGTAGTAGTAGTACTAGTAGTTGGAGTAGTAGTAGTACCAGTAGTAATAATAGTAGTAGTAGCAGTTTTACTAGTAGTTGTAGTAGAAGTAGCAGCAATAGTAGTAGTAGTAGAAGTAGCAGTAGAAGTAGTATTAGTAGCAGCAGCTGTAATAGTAGTAGTAGCAGAAGTAGTCGCAGCAGCAGCAGCAGCAGTAGCAGTAATAGTAGTAGTCGTAATGGTAGCAGCAGCAGTAGTAGTAGCAGAAGTAGTAGTAGTAGTAGCAGTAGTAATAGCAGCAACAGTAATAATAGTAGTAGAAAGTAGTAGCAGCTGTAGTAGTTGTAATAGTAGCAGTAGTACTAACAATGGCAGCAGTAATAGTAGTAATAATAGTAATAGCAGTAGTGGCAGCAGCAGAATTAGTAGTAGTAGTTACTGTTTCCGTTCTTGTAACATTGGCAGTGATATCAGCGTTGGTAACAGTAGTAATGTCATTGCTATATTTAGTCAGTTCCTTCTGTTTTGTTTGGCCTTTTGGCATTTCATGTTTTGTTTTGAACATTTTCTGTTGTTGAATTTTTACATGATCATATAATTTTTTATGTGCGTTGTTCTCTTGAAATAACAACAGATTCTTCCTTTTTTTTTCTTTCGTTAGTCATCAAGGAAGATCCACCATATGCCTCACAGCCTCACAGCCTCTTCATGCGTGTTCCTCCAATGTTGAAAGCCACTTCATACGAGGTCTCAGAGGTTCTCAACCAGTAGTGAATTCTTTCACCCCCCCCCTCCCAGGAAGGGAATTTTAGGGTTTCGAAAGAAATAGAGAGAAATAAGAGAGAGAAGGAGAGACAAAGAGAAAGGAAAGGAAGGGGAGAGAGAGAGAGAGAGAGAGAGAGAGAGAGAGAGAGATTCAGGCATATATGGAAAAAAGGTGCATGGGACAAGACCAGACCGGGACCCGAAAAACATAAGAAGCCTTGTACCTGACTGTGTCAACATTCTTTAAAACAGAATCAATCATATTCTGGAAGATCGCGAAAAAAACAAACAAAACCAGGACTGACAACCCGTTTATTAAAAAAAAAGGCAATATCGCGCAGCCAAACAATTTCCTTTTTTTTTTTTTTTTGGACAAAATCAAACATTCAAAAGGCGAAGAAAGTTCTCTCCAGAAAAAAAAAAACAAAAACCTAGGACAAGTCTTAATTTACAACCTCAGAACATGATATAATTTAGGAAGCGCAAGTATTCAAGATGTATAAAACATCAACTGCGACCTGTGCCTGTATTGACATGGGCTTCAAACTGAAGAAAACACCCCCCCCCCAAACCTTTGTACCTGTCTCTGCAATGATATATCAAGACACATTTGCTGGCCTTGCGCAATGAATCTCAAACAGAAACATACCAGAAGATAGAGATCTTCGCGAGCAATGATATGTTTATATAAACAGATGTCCCTCGCAGGTTTAGAGATCGTGAATCTCTATTTCAAGCCTTGACTTCTGCATTTGCCATTAACCCTTTGCTGTCGGTCTCTCTTCGGGAGAGTAAACGTCAGTGTCACGCTTCGAGGTAGATGCAGTGTTAATATTTCAAGAACACAAAGATGTACAAATAAGAGTTGTTGCCTTTTTCTTCTGGTTTTTTTCCTAGTGTCTCGTTTATGTATATTCTTCTTCTTCTTCTACTATCCTTCTTTCTCTTCTGTCCTTCTTCCTATACTATTTTTCTCCTTCCTCTTTTATTCTTCTCCTTCCCTTTCTATTCTTCTCCTTCCTCTTCTAATCTTTTCCTCCCTCTTCTTCGCCTTCTACCCTTCTTCCCCTTCTATTCTTCTCCTTCCTCTTCTATTCTTATCCTTCCTTCTTCTTTTTTCTTCTTATTATTCTAAGTGTTTAACTCTTATTCCCTGCCAATGATACTATTCATGGCTAGCAGTTCCCAGCCCCTTCCCCTCCCCCCCCCCCTAAAACCCACGATCATTCAGCACGACCCATGTAAACTTCCTCATCACTTGGCATTTAGTTTAAAACCTTTACGCGAGTTTCTAGTATTCTACATAATTTAGATTCGCTGCGTGGATTCCTCCCCCCCAAAAAAAAACAAACTATTCTGGTATACCTTTAGCTTATGTTGCTCCTTTGAGTGTATAAACATTCTGGCGCTTTCTGGCACTTGAGAACCAAATACTCGCCATCGTTTCTTCGTCTTCCTTCCTTCCTGCCTTCTCGATACGCGGAGATTTGCGGGCCCTAGGTGCATTACCGATTGAGAATATCAGTGTTGCGAACGAAGAAGAAGAAGAATATCAGCGTAAAGAGGACCACGCTGAATGTACACTGTACACTGTACACGGGGTTGAAGGAGACCTGACTTTACAGTTTAGTCTGATGAATAAAAGATTTCGGTGTAGCACTCCGCGATTGAACTAAACAACGGAATAAAATGATATAAACTATAACGAGAAGAGCTTAGTGAAGCGTAGAAGACACAATAAAAGGAGAAAAGATGGGCGAGAAAGTAAAAGAAATGAAAAGACGGTTTGCAATGGAAACAAGAGCAACGAGAACAGGCACAATCGATTCTTTCATTCTTCCTCTCATCCACGCGCATGCGCACGTGTGCGTATATACAGCCCCTCGGGGAACTTTGATGATGAGAGCTCGGAACCTGTTTCATTCTTCTTCTTCTTCCTCCCATGAAATTTGTCTACATCCCTCACAAAGTGGACGTCAAGTCTGAGATTCCCTCTTGTCTTGAGAAAGAGAGAAAGAGAGAGAGAGAAGGAGGGATAGCGATGGAGGGGGAGAGAGAGACAACACAGGGAGGGGAGAAAGAGACAGAGGGAGAGGGAGATGGAGAGGGAGAGAAAGACAAAGACAGAGAGAGAGAGAGAGAGAGCGATAAAGAAAAACACAGAGGGAGACCGTAAGAGAAAAAGACAGGGAGAGGGAATGACAGAGAGAGAAAGAGACAGACAGACAGACAGGCCACCTGATTCTTCAAAGCGGCTGAAGGTTACATTTGTAACCACGAGTCAAGTGGCGGGCCGCATCTCCTCCTCCTCCTCCTCTTCTTCTTCTTCTTCTTCTTTTTCTTCTTCTTCAAGTAGCTGTTGAATTCTCAGCTTTCCGAGCCGTTGTGGCGCACTGCTGCTGACAAAACACGTCTGCACTCCTCTCTGTTCTTAATCTTTTCTTGCCAGTTGTCGATTCCAAGTGTAGAGAAGACGTGATTTTTTCGTAGCTGTGATTCTAGCCAGTAATGTAGTCTGTGGTAGAGTTTCAATGCAAGCTCTCATGCCACTGAGAATACAGTTATCTCCAGTAACCTGCCCAGAACTATGTTCGTTCTTGTTGTTGTTGTTGTTGTTGTTGTTGTTGTTGGACGTTTATGTTTATATGTGACAGTATACGTTTTCTTCGTCAAGTCGTATCCATCCATCTTCGTCTATGGTGTGTTTTTTTAAAATCTCATTTTACAATTGGATCGTTGACAGGTGGCTTCCTAATTTGTAACATTAGATTATGGACTTGGGTGTTATTCTTCATTAGGTGCAATAATGTGATTGCACAGCACAAATATCGTAGTATCTGTGATTACACAGCACGAATATCGTAGTATCTGTGATTACACAGCATGAATATCGTAGTATCTGTGATTACACAGCACAAATATCATAGTATCTGTGGGAGCAGCCTAGAAAGTATTATTCACTCTTAACAATTAGAGTTTCTATTTTAACCAGATATCAAGACGACAATATAGTTTAATATTTTAACCACATATCGAGACGACAATATAGTTTAATATTTTAACCAGATATCAAGACGACAATATAGTTTAATATTTTAACCAGATATCAAGACTACAATATAGTTTAATATTTTAACCAGATATCAAGACGACAATATAGTTTAATATTTTAACCAGATATCAAGACTACAATATAGTTTAATATTTTAACCAGATATCAAGACGACAATATAGTTTAACATTTTAACCACATATCAAGACTACAATATAGTTTAATATTTTAACCAGATATCAAGACTACAATATAGTTTAATATTTTAACCAGATATCAAGACGACAATATAGTTTAACATTTTAACCAGATATCAAGACGACATTATAGTTTAATATTTTAACCACATATCGAGACGACAATATAGTTTAACATTTAAACCACAGTCATCTTAAAATCCTACACAGGAGCACGTATATCTTCTTCTAGGTTGTGTCACCACTGTTATCTAGGTCTAACTCTTGGTCTATCCTCAATCACCACTTCTGTTTAGGCCATCTTTGTTTGTCTGTCCTCCTCTATTCTCTGTAAATACTCGGAGACACTTCAGTCTGTTGTTTTTCATAATGTCTGTTGTAAACGGAGAGTTAAACAATGTGTAGATTTCATTATTACTTTCTTATCTTCCACTGTTGTGTTATAGGGTCTCTTATCGGTCCACGTGGATTTAACAGTAGACGCTGTCCGATGAGGCAATCAGCGACCCATAGCTGATATGCCAGCGTCAGGGATAGTGAACCATAGCTGACCAAGACCCTATCCCACCTCTCCGTGGTACCCCCAGTAACAGGCCTAGCCTGGCTAACAGGGCAGAGATCGCCATAGTCCCTATGGTGGTGGAGTCTGCTAAAGAAGCATTGCACACCCCCTTGCTTTTTAGCTGTACTCCGGGACTGAAAAAGTAGCCGCCTTAACCCTGCTCCCACGCCGATACGATGCTGTGCCCCAACATCCTTACAGCATCGGCTGCAAAGAACAACAGCTCGCATTTACAGGGAGTTCATACAAGTACAAGTACAATCGGTGCACGTCTAAGTCGACAATTTTTTTGCCGAATTACATAACAAATTTCGGGTAAGTTTTTTATTGACTGAACAAACAGATGAAGCTATGATGATTTCTTCCGCAGCATAAAAATAAAACTCATCTTTTCTTTTCTGCTGGTATTAATTTTAATAGAAATACATTATTTTCATCATGACTTCATGGTTCGCATTGGAAAGCCCCTCAAACCGCCTGATTGGTGCCCCTAATGTAGGCCAACTGAGTCTCTCTCTCTCTCTCTCTCTCTCTCGTGTAGTGGACATCCTTACAAGACCGTGTCCTAATGTTTGTCCTGGCGACATGACCTAGTTCATCACAAATTTTTAAGACGTTACGTGCTTTGTTAAACTTACTTGAGGGATTTCCCCCCTACTACATATATCTCTCATATTAGCGGCAAGAATTTCGATTTAATTAGCACGTCGACGGGGATAGTCTTGCCGAGGTTTATGTTGTATGTATACGTTATGTTTTTATAGTTATTATTTAATACCATAAAGAGGAGTTTTGAATGTCTTGAATTATTACTAAATAATAACGGAGATACAGTGAGGGAGATAAAAAAAATAGCTCTTCAGAAGCTAAAACAACTAAAGAAGCTGTGCTGACGGACAGATAGAACTGCAAAAACTAGATTTTTAATAATATGCATTTTTCCCCCATCACAATATCTCAATGTGAGACCTGGACACTTAAGAAAACAGCTGAGAAACACATCAGTGCCTTTGAAAATAGAAGAATTCTGCAAATGTCATGGACACCAAGAAGAACAAATATATTCATACTACAAGAATTTGATATTGAAGAAGGTTTATTCGTAAAGCAAATTAAACAGAGAGAACTTAAGTACTTCGGACATATTAAACGTCCTGAGAGTTTGGAGAAGACGGTCTTGAGAAGGCACATAATAGGAAAAAGAAAGAGAGGAAGACAAAGGCGAAGATGGCTGTAAAAAATTGTTGATGATTTGCAAATGAATGCATCTTCCTTAGGGCATCTTACTTACAACCGAGAGGCCTTCAAGAGAGCTGTTAGGGAGGCAAAGTTCCACAAGGGACATGCTGATGAATGAACAAATGAATGAATGAATGAATGAATGAGGATGAGGGAAAAAAGGTCTGTGACCTGAAAAAAGGTTTGAGAACCCCTGGGTTAACAATTTATGAATCCGATTTCCTTGCTTAGTATCCATATATATATATATATATATATATATATATATGAACGTGTGTGTGTATCATCGTTGAGGATCTGGAAATGGATGCATCAGCGGCAGGCCATCTTGCTCACAACCGAGAGGCTTACAGGAGTGCTGTTTTGGAGGCAAAGTTTGGCAGGGGACATGCAAATGAATGAATGAATGAATGAGTGTGTGTATGTATGTATGTATGTACGTATGTATGTATGTTAGAGCATCACGCTGGAACGCCTGGAGCAATTTCAACCAAACTCGCCACACATATTACTTACAATCTGGACAATGTACCGTGTGGGTTAGATCATCCCTATGTCCCCTATGGGTTGGGGTGGCATGTAAATATTGTAAAAATAATCGAAAACGACCGATATTAGTGTCGAATCCATAGTTTTCGGGGTCTTTGAGATGAGTAGTGACACTCCCGATACCATTTAAGTCCAAGTTCATCCCCCAGCGGCATTGGGGGGGGGGGGGGGGTGGGGGAGTGAAAATTGGTGAAAAATAAAATGTCGAAATTCACCGAGATTACTGTCTAATCCATAGTGTTCGGGATTGCTAAGCTGATTTGTGGCAGTCCTGATGACAGTTAAGCCCACGTTTAGTCTAACAGAACAAACAGAACTCTGCAGGACCATCTAGACTTTGTAGAAGGTTGTGGAAATGAATAGACCTCTATAGGACCTTCTGGAAGGCTGTGGAAATGAATAGAATTTTGTTGATTGGGGTAATAAGTACCCGGGCAACGCCGGGTAATCAGCTAGTATCAAAAACTAAAATTCGCGCACTCCTCAGGCTATCTTTCACCTACAAACAACAAATTACACGAGGAAGCCGACGCAGGCACGCAAGCTTATACCTACCAGAAAAGAGAAACAAATCGTTTCAAACTTATCATACTTGTAGAACTATTACGGCGTTTTGCTGAAGGTCGTGATACCAAATCGATACCATGTCTTCGCTTGTTGTCGTCTCTGCCCGGTTATTTTAAGCGAACCAATATTTTTTAACGCAAATGTCACGATCTTGTCTACTGTCACGATCTTGTTTATTTCCACGAGCCAGCTGTGACTTGTCCGGCTGATCTGTTTACACAAGGGGGTTGTATTGTTTATTGTACTGTCAAAAAAAGTGAACTTTTCTGACAAGAAATATTGAAATATTGTCCCGGGGGGGGGGGGGAAGCGGATGTGGAAATGGGGGGGGGGGGGGACTCTGGGTGCACGAGCTCTAATGTGATTTAGTAAACTTGTCATTAAGGAAATCAGCACACCGAAAGATATCACAAACTAGAGAGGGTAAGAGAAAATAAAAGAACCAGGAAGAATGAAACGGAAGAAATGGAAATGAAAATATACCCCCCCCCCCCAAAACAAAAAAAAAAAATGAAATAGAGGGAAACGTGTACATTAAAATGTAAAGAAAAAAGCGGAAGAGATAAATGGAGGAAAAGAAAGGAAAAGAAGGACATAATAAACAAAATGAGAGAAGATTGATAAAAATGAAAATGAAAAAGGCAAGTCATAATTTTTTAAAGGCACATAAAGAAGCGAAAGAAAAGGAAGTAAAGAAAGAAAAGACTAATTAAGGAGAGAGAGAGAGAGAGAGAGAGAGAGAGAGAGAGAGAGAGACTGAAACATTCTGAAAAAACTGAAGGAAGAATTCAATGACTGTGGACGATTTGAAAGACACAGATAACGCATTATGCGTTTATGTTAAATTGACATAACAAGGCATGATCAAGAACAACAAAAAAAAAAACAGTTGATGCTGGAGAACATACAGAATATCACCATTACAGGAGCAGAATTCTCAGAGAAGCTTTCATGACAAAACGAAGATGTTTGACTGCTATATCACTTTTGATAGTCCAAATGTCATCTGCTGTGGGAGTGGGTGATAGAAAATTTCAAATTTACGGTAATATAACGTTTTTGTTATAACGTGGAAGCTTTAGAAGCAGAAGGCAAGGATGCATAATAAAGGTACAAAAAGAATTACAAATCATGTCAGTCAGTTAGTTAGTTTGTCAGTCAGTCAGGTAGTCAGTCAGTTAGTTAGTTAGTTAGTTAGTTAGTTAGTTAGTTAGTTAGTTAGTTAGTTAGTTAGTTAGTTAGTTAGTTAGTTGGTTGGTTGGTTGGTTGGTTAGTTAGTTAGTTAGTTAGTTAGTTAGTTAGTTAGTTAGTTAGTTAGTTAGTTAGCTCTGTCATCCATGTACTCCACAGACCCCTATAGATGCTTCGATCTTCTCTTTATATCTTCTTCGGCGTGCAATAAATAACCGCATCCTTCAGTCTTCTGGAGACCTTTGAGCAGCCGGTCATGTTCTGACACAAGCTTCGCCTCACTGTTGTCAGTGAAGTATTCTGTCCGCCCAGCATCTTTTGCAGCATTAATATGCCTGCTCATTCTTGCTTGCCTTTCCATACGATAGCCTAAAGTGGCCATTGAATCTGCTCTTTCATTTCCCCCTGACATCTACTTGGCCTGGTAGAAAAATGAACTTTCAATCGATGGATCAGTGACACCTACGGGGATTCGAACCACTGCGCCTTTACGGGCCAGCCGACATTTCTTTTGGATGTTCATCTAGTAGCTAAAGATCGTACTTGCATGATTAGCCTTGTGTCTTTAGCCAACTGATAAGACTTTTGTTTCAGTAATGCTGTAGGACATAGTGAAGAGTATATAGGTGCATCTGCGGAGCTTTCCCGAGTTCAGGTATAATAGTACAGCCTGCATTTAACTTTCTTACGGAACTTGCTTTAGTATGTGCAAGGAGACCGAAAGATCATAACTTTAAAGTAAAATTCTACGTAGATTCCGCCGTATGAAGAGACCTCCTCTATCCCAGCCGCGTGAAAATCCATTGATAAATAAAGCTGTTCCTACGGCTATTAAAATAATATAATCATCTATAATCACAGCTTTACTGCCGTGTTTTTGTGTATATTTATATATTTAGTTGTACGACATACAATACTTAAAAACTGTACGTGTGAATCTGTCACTAGGGCATCAGCAAACAGATGGAGGGCAGAATCTCGGGCAGCTCATACTCTCCTGCCAAGATCCCGTCATTCTAGCACATACATCTTTTGCTCCGGTGTATATTTATATGTTTATTTTCCTTTATTATTATTATTATTATTATTCTCCTTTGACCTCCTATGATCATTTATTTCTTAACTCTTTCTTTTATTCTTCATAAATCATAGTAAATTTTTCAAAAGTTAACGAGCTTTTCATGTTTACTATTGCAAGAAGAAGAAGAAGAAGGTTATGGACAGATCTGATGGAGCTCACCAAGAATCTATTGAAACACGCGTGATTAAGTTATTACGTGGCCTTTCTGTTCCTGGGGAGATTTCTGGACAAGGATGATGCCAAGCACAGCTGTAATGGAAATGGCTCTGGTGACAAAAGACAGGACAATAACAACAGGCCAGACCTCACTTCAAGCGTTGCATCCGATAAACACGGTTAGAACTCCATCTCGGTACAAGCGGCAGGAGAGTAAAAGAAGTCAATTTTACGTCAATTCCTCCCATCAGCGACTTCGGGTAATGTTGTTCCCCATGACAAGACGTCCTTAATACCTTGTCGTGTTCACGAGCTAGACGTTCCTTCCGCCTGTTCTTGCAAGTCGACACTTGCCAATGTCCTGGATTTGACCTCAGGCACAACAAAATCACTACTCGTCTTTCAGAAATTACCGACTGCCTGGATAAAGCCAGGTTTGGACTGTCTTCCCTGGTCTTGTGAAGGTTAGGAAATCTATAATGGAGAGAAATGACAGGGCCAATAGCTCGTAATAGCTTGTCCAGAATGTCTCCTTCTTGCTGGTCCTTGGAATATGCTGTTACATGTCAGCTTATCCAGCAGGTTAGCTTTCTTTGGGCAGACCGAAACAAGATATACAAAAGTTTCTCATGATCTCAGGAAACTTGATTCCTCGCTTAATGTCTGGGAGATAAGAAAGAGACTTTGTCCGCTGGCAAGCCCAGCTTGATGCCGATTCTAAAGAACTTCACCACCGAGGCAGTTACCAGAGATTTTCAGTCGAAAAGGCAGCAAAGATCACTGTATATCTTTGTGCAGAAAAAAAATGCAATCTTTGTGCAGAAAAAAAATGCAATCTACATAGTGCTATGACAGAAGCGCTATGGACAGGGAAATGGTATGTTACGTTATGTGATGTTATGTTTTGTTAGTTATGTTTTATGTTATGTTATGTTAAAGTTATGTAATAGATGAATCATCGTCATTACACTCCGTACACGTCTGTAGGTGCTCCGATCTCCACCTTATTATGTATACCTCAGCCTACAGAAACTAAGTGCGCCAGTTCCGTGTTGATTGACGAAATTCTCTCCCGCGTAATTACCGCTCCGTCCTTGATGTGCTCTTCTGGTCAACGTTTAAGGTCAGAGCGTAATTCAGCTTCAACAGATATAACAATGAGAATTCCAGGAATCTGTGTCACATCTGGTTATCTCTTAATTATTTGCTGTTATGCTGACGTCATCGACGACTGACAGTTATTATTTTTTTTAAATGCCAGAAGCGAGCGTAGACAAAGAACAATTATTACCATCGTCATATCCTCGTGCTGGATGTCGTTGACTATCATGCTTCTCCGTCTTCTGCGATCCTTGGTGTTCCCTTATGATGTTGTAGTTGTGTTTTTGTAGTAGTAGTAGTAGTAGTAGTAGTAGTAGAAGTAGTAGTTATATTAGTAGTAGTAGTTGTTGTAATAGTAGTAGTAGTTGTTGTAATAGTAGTAGTAACAGTAGTAGTAGGAATTGTAGTAGTAACAGTAGTAGTAGTAGTAGCAGTAGTAGTAGCAGTAGTAATAGTAGTAGTAGTAGCAGTAGTAATAGTAGCAGTAGTAGTAGTAGTAATAAAATAGTAGTAGTAGTAATAGTAGTAGTAATAAAGTAGTAGTAATAGTAGTAGTAGTAGTAATAATAGTAGTAGTATTAGTAATAGTAGTAGTAGTGGTAGTAGTAGTAACAGTAGTAGTAATAGTAGTAGTATAGTAATAGTAGTAGTAGTGAAAGTAGTAGTAGTAGTAATAGTAGTAGTAATAAAATAGTAGTAGTAGTAATAGTAATATTAATAAATAGTAGTAATAGTAGTAGTAGTAGCAGTAGCAGCAGCAGCAGTAGTAGTAGTAGGCGTTTACTTTGTTCGTTTTGTGTCTGCGAAGGCTAAATAACGTCAATCCACCAAGGTTTTTTTTTGTGTGTCTGTCTCATCTTCATACACGAACTTGTCAAGAAACAAAGGGAGCAGCCCAAACAGCAACTGTTATTTTCATATTTCTCAACACTGTTTCTCCTTTGTTTTATATTATATATTTTATTCGTTAAAGTTTTGGCTGCCAACAACATCGACAGTTATGGTTCATTTCCATTTAAGAACAGCAAATGTTAATATATCGTCTATTCCCTTTTTCGAACGTCCCGTCTTTTGTTTGTTTTGTCCTTGTCAGCGTCCCTTCTTCAAGTATGTTGATTCGGTCCTCCTTTCTTTGTGTCTTACCTTTTCTAAAATTGTGTCTCTATAGTCTGTTGATTCGGTCCTCCTTTTCCTGCGTCATACCCTTATCAATGTTTGTCTCTAAGTCTACTCTCCAAATACTTATTTTACTTTTTGGTGCTCACTTTGTAATTTCCGTCCGATCAATTTGTCCTGTGCATTTCCTGATCACCTTCCCCAGTCATACTTTCACATAAACCCATTCCATCCCAAAATTTTACAATAATTTTAAAATCTAACTAGTCATCTCCCTGTTCTTGTGATCAATTACATGCATCCCTCTACTTTTTAATCCCCAGGCAATGGTTAAAAAAAAGGCCGAAGAAAAAGAGGTCGACCACGTTAAACTCTAAAGAGGACATTGTTAAGAGAAGCCAATTCAGTGGGCATAACATCCCTTGATGAGAATGAAAAACTCGCCGAAGACAGGACATCTTGGCGAACTACCATGCGGGCCCTATGTGACGTTTAACGGCACGGGAAGGATGTAAGATGTAAGATGTAAGAATGATTACAAAATTATGCATCAGTCGATGTCCATGTCGTCAAGCAAAATACAATTACAGTGTATCACAACAACAATACGTCTAGTAAATACGTTCAACGCATACAATGTACTGAATCATGACCGAAATGAACAAATCTACACGTGGGATTTTGTAGTAATGTACTGTTCCACACAATCGCGGCCCCCCATTTGGATGGTAAAGTGGTTAGTTACACGCTGGCGCTGACAACCCGTTGTACTGACACATTCGCTGACCCCCCACCCCCTTTTTCGTGTCGTAAGTGAGTATATGTCCAGCTACAGTGCTCATCCAAATGTAATGTATGGCCAGTATTCCACGTAACAAAATTTCGTTGTGTACACATGTGTAAAACTAGACAAAATTTAACTAAACTCAGTCGACATATAATTTAGGCTCAGTCATAAGTTACATCAGAAACTAAAATCTATGAAAATATCAACTGGTACTTCAATATTCCACATAACAATATTACATCGTGTACATATTTTAACACCAGACAAAAGTCTCGTCTAAACCCAGTCAACATATATTTTATACTGAGTCATAAGGTACATTAGAAGCGAATATCTTTGAAAGTACTAACAGATGCTTTAATATTTCCTGGTACCTATATAACTGAACATTCCTAGAACCAGATATTTAGTATTCATAACGTGAAAGTATATGTCCATCTTCTTTAAAATTTGTGACTATCATTAGAATCCATTAGTATTGATAGTACTGACCATTTCGTCTAGGAGATATGTAGAATTCACTACATAATTACATCGTATCATCTTCTTCAATAAATATTTGACTATCTCTAGAATCCACTGGATTTGATAGTATTGATCGCTCCATCCGGGAGACGCGTAGAATTCACTACATAATAATATTCGAAACTATTTTTCGCAGAATACATACAACATATTTTTAACTCTATCATAAGTATAAAAACATACACCTTTGTCATCTCTTATTAGTCATACGTGAATTAATATTTCAAGTCTAATATATAAATTGTGTATCAAAGTTTATATATATATATATATATATATATATATATATCCGTGATGTTTAACAATTCATAACCGTTCCATATTACTCACTGTAATTGTCAGGGTCCGTAGTCTACGATATCCTGTCCAAAAATGTCTATGTTTGTTCCCTACCCTGTTTATTGGTTGGAATACTGATTTTCGAGCGTCTATGAGTGTTAGCCTTCCTGCGGAATATTCCCGTATCTCTGAAACAGGACGTGATCTCCTTTCCTTTTCTGTCGGTCTGGGTTTCCCTCTCTAGGTGTCTCAATTCTCAACCGGGCCAGGGGAATATTATCCTCTGAAGAGTCAGTGGAACAAGTCTTTATGGTGGTTAAGTGTTGTGGTGCTGTCTTGTTCCAGGTCTTCCGTAATTCCGCTAGCGGAATTTTATCCTGTGCTGAAAATTGGTCAGAGGTGTCATCTAGTTGATGGATATGTGAAGTGCTGGGGCACCTACCATGGGGATCACCCTTGTCGTCCCCTCATTGGTTACTTTCCGCTGTCCTGTTCGTATCACTCGTAATGGCCGGTTTTCGGTATTTAAAACTATACACAAATTCAAATTCGCTATTTGTACTTTGGACTAGACTAATACTAACTTTGTATGATAGACGTTCATGGAGGCTATGAATTGACCCAATAGCAACATCTGATTCAGTGTGTATAGGACTGTACAAACTGCTCACGGTGTCTGTGGGAACTTCATATCTATTGGCGCTTCTATTTGGTCGTTCATAAGTCGGGGTCGCCCAATCGGAATCTGCCTTTTGTGAAGTGTGAACGATGTATAATGAATGAGTGGTTGGTCAGCTGTTGTTTAACCCTATAAGTGACTGGGCCTAGACGTTCGAGAACTATAAATGCTCTCAATGAGTTTTCCCCAGCTTAGAAGTTTTTCTATGATTCTTCAAGTATACTTGGTCTCCCAGCTTTAGGTCTACTACGGGATGTGGTTTCCTGGCTTTTTTTTTCCTTAAAGTTTTCTTTGAATTTTTCTTAACCGTCTATGAACAAATAAAAACGCTTTGTGCTGTTCTCATTACATTAGTTCATAACCTTCTGTACCCAAATATTTTTCCTTCTCTTCAGGAATATATATAAAGGTAAGACTGGCTCTCTACCATATAAAAATTTTAAAGGGGAAATCCCGGTAATTCTTATTCATTCTAATAGCCGCCACAGTCTGGTTGATAAATACATCCCAGTCCTGACTTCCCTGTATAATCTGTTTCGCTAGTATGTTATGGAACGTGTCATGTTGTCGTTCATTGATACCATTAGACTGTGGATGATAACAAGGCTTCTAATGTGTTTAGCTGAGAGTCGTCGCAGGGCATTTGTATATGCAGGAAACTCTCTACCGTAGAGAGCGGAACAACAGCACAACTCCTTCAGATCATCAGAGGAAGTACCCCCCCCCCCCTCAGACAAGTGTTTCGGCCCTTTAAACTCCTGACACTCTAAGGGGGGTGGGCCCCTCTGGGTCATGACTCCCAGAGGTCTTGTGAGTTATTGCTTTTTTTTCGGTCCCGGGATCGAACCCATGATCTTCCAGTTGCCACGCGTCTTTAGCGATTTAGCTATGGAGGACTGGTATTGGTTGTGGCAAATGAAATTACTTATGCTCCCAATGCTTGTTTCGCATACTCCACAGCCAGCATGAGGCCTTTTCTGCTGTTTCTGAAAGGCTTCTCAATGCCCTTGCTCTTGCTTGTCCCTTGCATTTGTAAAGGAGTATGATGTAAAGGCCGGACCGTTACCCGTTAAAATGGTCAATGGAATTGAAAAGCCGTGGAATATCGTCGTTCAATAGGTGTCACTGTTCTGATGTGATGTTGGAAAAATTTCCAACCATCGTGTTAAGCAGTCCACAAAATGTAATAGGTATTTATTCCCTTCCATTGTCTCCTGATATGGTCCTGGGAAGTCTGTGCTATTCTTGGCCATGGGGTAGGCTGGTATATCAACTTCCATGGGTAGTACAGTTATGACCCTTAGATTCCTACGACGGCATATGGAGCATTTTGTAATATAGTCGCATCAGTCTTTAAGTCGGTGTGGCCAATAGTATCTAATAGCAGTCGCTTCATAAGTTACGTCCCCAGCCGTATGTCCGTTGTCATCATGATATTGGGAAGGTACCAAGTGCTGTAACTGACAGGGAACATATAATCTTAGTTTTGGTCGATCATCAGGACTGGAGATAAAGTAAAGAATATCTTCTATTTCTACCAGATTTTTGGAGATTTCTTTTCTATTTTTCTGGTTATGAAATGTTTTTATGATATCCACAATTTGTCTATCCTTTCTTTGTTCCTGTACTATATCACATTGTTGGACTATTCCTTCCGATAAGTATTCGTCTGTTTCTTCCGTGGATTGAGGATTGTTATTAAAATCTAAGAACATCGCAGAATTAAACTCACTTGAGTTCACTGCTCCCACCTCCAAGGCTCTGTCTAATTGTACATGATGCTCTCTCCTCTCCCTCCTCTCCCTCCTCCCTTTGGTTATGGAAGTCTGCTGCTTGGCACGACAACGTATCTGCTGTTGTATTCTGCCTCCCCTTAATATACTTTACTTCACAATCATAAGCCGAGATGTTTAAAGCCCACATCTGTAGCTTCCCATTGCTGATGCTGTTTTTCCGGACTAGGGTTTCTAAAGGTTGATTGTCTGTTCTTATGGTAAAATGTACGTGGTTTAAATAGAAGTCTAACTTTTGAAAGGCGTACGTGATGGCATGGCACTCCTTCTCTAAGATGGAGACCTTTGCTGGGTTTTTGTCAGCCTGTGTGATAGGAAATATATCGGGCATTCACTTTTTTTCTTATTCTTCTAGTTTGCTGTTATTGACTTCATTCACCAAAACAGCACCGACGCAAGTACCTAATGCATCAGTACATAATATTAATGGTTTACTTAAATCTGGATGCACTAAGAACGGGATTTTTGTTAGGTTTTCTGTAAAACTCTAAATGCAGCTTCGCACTTGGTAGACCGTTGGAACTTTGCTTTCTTCCTTGTCAAATTTATCAGTGATTCTGCTACCTCTGAAAAAGGTAGAATAAATCTTCTATAACATGAAACCATACCTATAAATCCCAGCAATTGTTTGGCATTTATCTGGGGCACCATGTTTTGTACAGCAGACAGTCTCTGCAGGTCGAGACTAATCCCCTAAGTGTTGATTATATGGCCGAGGTATTTGATCTCGTGGGCCGCAAATCTGCACTTATTCATCTTTAGTTTCACCTGATGTTGTCTTAATCGGTCTAACACAGTCTGGATACGTCGTACATGCCACCAATGAATATAATTCTAGAATATATCAAAATATCATCAACATTGGTAACCCCAAAATTCTGCAGCCCTTCTAGTACTTTATCCATCAAAACCATGAAACTTGCTGGCAAGTTCTTTAAACCAAAATAGGGGCCGGGCATAGAGACACACTGCCCCATACGACAGGTAAAAGCGGATTTGCGTTGTTCTTCTTCTGATAAAAATATACACCAGAATCCAGACCTAGCGTCTAATTGTGCGTTTCAGAATCCCCAAGATACCTTGTATCAGTTCTTGGTATTCATTCATTCATTCATGTGCATGTCCCTTGCGGAACTTTGCCTCCCAAACAGCACTCCTGTAGGCCTCTCGGTTGTGAGCAAGATGGCCTGCTGCTGTTGCATCCATTTGCAGATCGTCAACGATGTCTTGCAGCCATCTTTGTCTTGGTCTTCCTCTTTTTCGTTTTCCCATTATGTATCCTTCCAAGACGGTCTTCTCTAGATTATCATGACGTTTAATGTGTACAAAATATTTAAGTTTTCTCTCTTTAATCCTCTTCACTAGCCAGCCTTCTTCAATATTAAGTTCTTGTAGTATAGATATATTTGTTCTTTTTTTGTGTCCACGCTATTTGGAGAACTCTTCTGTAGCATTTACATTCAAAGGCATTTATGTGTTTCTCAGCTGTTTTGTTAAGTGTCCAGGTCTCACATTCATATGTTGCGATGGGAAAGATGCATGCCCTTAAAAATCTTATTTTTGTGGTTCTGTCTGCTCCGCCCCCACAGATTCTTTAAGTTCTTGGTAAGTGATAAGAAATGGCTTCCGTTGTTCTATTAATGGTTCTATAATCACAACAAAACCTATGTGATCCGTCTTTTTTCCTTACTATGGGTGAGGACGAATCGCATCTAGTTCGTTTTAAAATTCTTGCCCTGAGCATGTCCTCTGTAGCCTCCTCGATTATCGGTCTGCCACCCAAGGGAGTACGATAAAGTATTCTTTCTTGGTCGTGATTACTGGTCTTGATGTCCATAGTCACAGTATCAGTTCGTCCCAACTCTAGGTCGTTGATGGCGAACCTTCGTTCTTCTCGATCAATTTTTGTTTATTCTGTTTCTATACTCGTCTTCTACTGTAAGCTGGCTTAGTATTTCCCCCTAACAGCTTCCTGTTTCCTTCTTGTGTTGACTTACTCTTTCTTGTGTCTACCATTGTTTCTGTGAGCGAATTTTCGTGATAGTCATTTCTGATCTGTCCTACAACACATCCTGGTTTTTACTTTCACATGTTTATTAGTCTCATTTATAACTGTCGCTATTACACGTCCGGTCTTGTCTAATGGAGGTCATAGTATCTATCAGGTAAACGTTAGGGTCGCTAGTTAAATGTCCCTTGTCCAATACCCGAACGTAAACATTCTCTTTATGGGTAAAATATTCTACACTCTGGCTTGTATGATATTGATTGTCTGATGTCTCAGTACTATAGTTTCAGAGGCTCTAATTACTGACGCTGCTTCGATATCACTTTCCAGTTTTACATAACCTTTACCTAATGCAGCTCCCCTTTATTGTATAGTACTCCAGCGTTATGTTTCCCCAAGAAATCCCGTTCCTTTGCCATAGCTCTATTTATATTTTCTGCCACTAGAAAATCGTGTCTAAGTTTACAGCCAAGACTTACTGTTCCTGCACTTCTTAGCTTCTTCCCATTTACACCGCATAATTTTGGAGCACCCCTACCGAACGAGTGCACACTTAACATCAAGGAATTACACAAATTCTTTCTTATGAGAGGCATTTCTGCTTCTGTATCTGTCAATGCTCTTACTCGTTGTTTCACAATTTCAGCCATGCACGAACTTGGTGCGTCGGAATTTTGCTCATTACTGTCTACACTTTGGCTCTTATTCTTACATGTATTCACTGCTTCGCACCTATTTTTACCTGATTGTAATACTTTTCTAGCACTGCTGCTCAAATGGGCCCCTTCACCTAAGCAGCCACCCCCATCTAAAGGACCTGAAACATTTTCTTTCGTCCTGGCATTACTCACTGGGCTATGCCTTGTAGGGTATCTTCTAGCTATATGTCCTTTTCCTCCGCATTTAAAACACTGTATATTGTCCCACCGAATGGGTTCTGTTTCTCTCTGTGATGTATATCTGTTCTCTCTTTCTCTGTCCATCATTCCCTTTGAACCATATTTACCGGTCTGGGGACTTTCACTTGTATTTTGTGTATCCCTTTGGTATTTTTCGAACTCTTTGTCTCTAGGGGTCTTCTGTCTTCTCCATGTCTAGGCTGTTGTATCGCCTCCCTTCATAACGGGTAATTATCTGTCAGCCTACTCTCTGTTACATAAGGTTGGCTGTTGGTTACCGTGTCATATCTGTGGTATGTATCCCTTATAGGGAATCTCTGAACTTATGTATGCGGAGATATGTTATCTCGTCCTGATTTATTGGGTACCTCCCGTGAAACCATACCTACGTACCGGATCATCTAATTCTCTATTTTGGACATATCTCCTTGGACTAACCCATGATTCTGCCAGGGTGTTCCGCCAAGTGTTCCCCACTCTGCAACCTTCTCTCTTCTTTCCTTATGGAGAACTGTTTTCGTATGTTTTTTTCTGCCTTGGCTATCTTTAAGGCTTTCTCCGATGTGGTTGGTCTTTCCTTTAAAAGCTTCATTCTAACCCCGTCGTCCTTAACACCATCAATGAAGTGGTTGACCATCAATGAAGTGGTTGACCATCAATGAAGTGGTTGAGACTATTAAATCTTCTAGCAATGGTTCAGAGGTCCAGTCGTATCCGAAGGCTCTCCTTGTCAATTCAGCTAGTATGTCGGCAAATTCTTGAATGTCCTCCGGCTCTTTCTGTCTTGCCTTTCGTAACGCTAACTTCGCGTACTCTTTCTCCTCACGCTCTTCATATCTCTCATGTTCTTTCTCCTCACGCTCTCCATATCTCTCATGTTCTTTCTCCTCACGCTCTCCATATTTCTCATGTTCTTTCTCCTCACGCTCTCCATATCTCTCATGTTCTTTCTCCTCACGCTCTCCATGTCTCTCGTGTTCTTTCTGCGTGCCCAATTCTTTACCCTTGAAAAATAAAGATTATTCATTCATTCATTCATTCATTCATTCTCCTCACACTCTCCATATCTCTCTTTTAACTTTCCTCTGGAGATTCCCCCTGACTCATCAGGTCATCTTTCCCGTTCTTTTCGAATAAATTCTCCCACAGACTATATGAGGGTTAGCAGGGCAACTCTTTTCTTTTCCTGCTCAATCAACCCGTAGACCAGCGCATATGTCTCCACCTCTCTCAACAAACACCTAAACTGGGACCTGCCTCCCTTAAAAGGTGTTATGAACTGCGTTACTTCCCTCTTCCTAATGAAAGTCTCTGCAACATTTGACTGATCTCCACCCCTGTGTTTCCCTTTTCTTCTTCCAGGGTTAAAAGTTTTCTTTCTGCCGTCTAAAAGGTGTGCAGTTTTTTTTTCCTCTATCCTATCAGTGTCAATATTCAATACCTAGACAAACACCATTATCTTATACAAGGTGTGTATACTCTGTCACCAAAATGCAATGTAAGTATCTAGCTGTCTTTACCTTGTTTTTGCTGCTCCAATAATCAAATGATTTTGTCAATCCTGTAATTTTTGTCCACAGTCGTTGTGGGTTTCTCGATGGAATAATTTCTGGATCTATCGGCTGGTTCGGGGGGGGGGGGGGGGGGGGTGTGACCTCTACGAATGTGTTGCTGCCGTCATTGTGGCAGACCTCTGTGCATGTTTCTCGATCGTATAATTTCTGGATCTGTCTGTTGGTCGGTTAGTACTTTCAAAGATATTCTCTTCTAAGGTACTTTATGACTCAGTATAAAATATTTGTTGACTGGGTTTCGACGAGACTTTTGTCTGGTGTTAAAATATGTACACGATGTAATATTGTTATGTGGAATATTGAAGTACCAGTTGATATTTTCATAGATTTTAGTTTCTGATGTAACTTATGACTGAGCCTAAATTATATGTCGACTGAGTTTAGTTAAATTTTGTCTAGTTTTAAACATGTGTACACAGTGAAATTGTGTTACGTGGAATACTGGCCATACATTACATTTGGATGAGCATTGTAGCTGGACATATACTCACTTACGACACGAAAAAAGGGGGTGGTGGAGGGGGTCTGCGAATGTGTCAGTACAACGGGTTGTCAGCGCCAGCGTGTAACTAACCACTTTACCATCCAAATGGGGGGCCGCGATTGTGTGGAACAGTACATTACTACAAAATCCCACGTGTAGATTTGTTCATTTCGGTCATGATTCAGTACATTGTATGCGTTGAACGTATTTATCAGATATGTTGCTGTGATATATTGTAAATGTATTTTGCTTGATGACACGGACATCGACTGATGTATATATTTGTAACCATTCTTACATCTTACATCTTACATCCTTCCCGTGCCGTTAAACGTCACATAGGGCCCGCATGGTAGTTCGCCAAGATGTCCTGTCTTCGGCGAGTTTTCCAATCTTATCAAGGGAGGTTATGCCCACTGAATTGGCTTCTCTTAACAATGTCCTCTTTAGAGTTTAACATGGTCGACCTATTTTTCTTCGGCCTTTTTTTTTAACCATTGCCTAGGGATTAAAAAGTAGGGGGATGCAGGTAATTGATCACAAGAACAAGGAGATGACTTTAGTTAGATTTTAAAATTATTGTAAAACCTTGGGGTGGAAGGGGGTTTATGTGAAAGTATGGCTGGGGAAGATGAGCAGGAAATGCATAGGACAAGTTGATCAGACGGAAATTACAAAGTGAACACAAAAAAGTAAAATAAGTATTTGGAGAGCAGACTTAGAGACAAACATTGGTAACGTCATAACGCAGGAAAAGGAGGACCGAATCAACAGACTATAGAGACACACCTTTAGGAAGGGTAAGACACAAAGAAAGGAGGACCAAATCAACATACTTGAAGAAGGGACGCTGACAAGGACAAAACAAACAAAAGACGGGACGTTCGAAAAAGGAAATAGACGATGTGTTAACATTTGCTGTCCTTAAGTGGAAATGAACCATGTCTGTCGATGTTGTTGGCAGCCAAAACTTTAACGAATAAAATATGTAATATAAAACAAAGGAGAAACAGTGTTGAGAAATATGACTGATCTCCACCCCTGTGTTTCCCTTTTCTTCTTCCAGGGTTAAAAGTTTTCTTTCTGCCGTCTAAAAGGTGTGCAGTTTTTTTTTCCTCTATCCTATCAGTGTCAATATTCAATACCTAGACAAACACCATTATCTTATACAAGGTGTGTATACTCTGTCACCAAAATGCAATGTAAGTATCTAGCTGTCTTTACCTTGTTTTTGCTGCTCCAATAATCAAATGATTTTGTCAATCCTGTAATTTTTGTCCACAGTCGTTGTGGGTTTCTCGATGGAATAATTTCTGGATCTATCGGCTGGTTCGGGGGGGGGGGGGGGGGGTGTGACCTCTACGAATGTGTTGCTGCCGTCATTGTGGCAGACCTCTGTGCATGTTTCTCGATCGTATAATTTCTGGATCTGTCTGTTGGTCGGTTAGTACTTTCAAAGATATTCTCTTCTAAGGTACTTTATGACTCAGTATAAAATATTTGTTGACTGGGTTTCGACGAGACTTTTGTCTGGTGTTAAAATATGTACACGATGTAATATTGTTATGTGGAATATTGAAGTACCAGTTGATATTTTCATAGATTTTAGTTTCTGATGTAACTTATGACTGAGCCTAAATTATATGTCGACTGAGTTTAGTTAAATTTTGTCTAGTTTTAAACATGTGTACACAGTGAAATTGTGTTACGTGGAATACTGGCCATACATTACATTTGGATGAGCATTGTAGCTGGACATATACTCACTTACGACACGAAAAAAGGGGGTGGTGGAGGGGGTCTGCGAATGTGTCAGTACAACGGGTTGTCAGCGCCAGCGTGTAACTAACCACTTTACCATCCAAATGGGGGGCCGCGATTGTGTGGAACAGTACATTACTACAAAATCCCACGTGTAGATTTGTTCATTTCGGTCATGATTCAGTACATTGTATGCGTTGAACGTATTTATCAGATATGTTGCTGTGATATATTGTAAATGTATTTTGCTTGATGACACGGACATCGACTGATGTATATATTTGTAACCATTCTTACATCTTACATCTTACATCCTTCCCGTGCCGTTAAACGTCACATAGGGCCCGCATGGTAGTTCGCCAAGATGTCCTGTCTTCGGCGAGTTTTCCAATCTTATCAAGGGAGGTTATGCCCACTGAATTGGCTTCTCTTAACAATGTCCTCTTTAGAGTTTAACATGGTCGACCTATTTTTCTTCGGCCTTTTTTTTTAACCATTGCCTAGGGATTAAAAAGTAGGGGGATGCAGGTAATTGATCACAAGAACAAGGAGATGACTTTAGTTAGATTTTAAAATTATTGTAAAACCTTGGGGTGGAAGGGGGTTTATGTGAAAGTATGGCTGGGGAAGATGAGCAGGAAATGCATAGGACAAGTTGATCAGACGGAAATTACAAAGTGAACACAAAAAAGTAAAATAAGTATTTGGAGAGCAGACTTAGAGACAAACATTGGTAACGTCATAACGCAGGAAAAGGAGGATCGAATCAACAGACTATAGAGACACACCTTTAGGAAGGGTAAGACACAAAGAAAGGAGGACCAAATCAACATACTTGAAGAAGGGACGCTGACAAGGACAAAACAAACAAAAGACGGGACGTTCGAAAAAGGAAATAGACGATGTGTTAACATTTGCTGTCCTTAAGTGGAAATGAACCATGTCTGTCGATGTTGTTGGCAGCCAAAACTTTAACGAATAAAATATGTAATATAAAACAAAAGGAGAAACAGTGTTGAGAAATATGAAAATAACAGTTGCTGTTTGGGCTGTTCTCTGTTTTTCTTGACAAGTTCGTGTATGAAGATGAGACACACACACACAAAAACCCTTGGTGATTGGCGTTATTTAGCCTTCGCAGACGCAAAACGACAAAGTAAACGCCTACTACTACTACTACTACTACTACTACTGCTGCTGCTGCTACTACTACTACTACTACTGCTACTACTACTACTACTACTACTACTACTACTGCTACTACTACTACTACTACTACTACTACTACTGCTGCTGCTGCTGCTACTACTACTACTACTACTACTACTACTACTACTACTACTGCTGCTGCTGCTGCTGCTGCTACTACTACTACTACTGCTACTACTACTACTACTACTACTACTGCTGCTGCTGCTACTACTACTACTACTACTACTACTACAACTACTACTACTACTACTACTACAACTACAACAACAACTACAACAACAACTACTACTACTACTAGTACTACTACTACTACTACTACACTACTACTACTACAATTACAACAACAACAACAAATACTACTACTACTACAACTACAACTACTACAACTACTACTACAACAACAACTACTACTACTACTACTACTACATCATCATCATCATACGGGACATTATTGGCACCTTCCACAGTCATACTGTCACACTTGTCCCGATCAATTCAAATACCTTTCTTTGTCCGTGCTTCTAGGTCAGTCCATTTGGGGTATTTTTCTCATGTTCTTCCTCTGCTTCTTTTTCCCCTGAATTTCCCATTGGTTTATAGGTTCTGTATTTTCATGACGTGTCCTAGAAATATTTTAATGTATTTTTTTTATCATTTTAACTAGTTTTCATTGTTCTGAAACTTCTTTGATGACCTCTCTTTATTTGCTCTTGTGTCTGTCCTGTGTATTTTTTTTTTTTTTGCATCTTTCTTCAAAATCAAATCTCTGGTACTTCCAATCTCTTTGTCATATTTTTGCTAATTGTTAGAGTTTCACTGCCTTACAACAATATTGATTCTGTATAGCTTATCTTGTCTTGTCTTGTCTTGTATCCTTTCTCATATACCTTTCAGTAGGGACAAATAGACGTCTTGACAAAGCTTGATTATTTTCTTCGTGTAGTGGGATATTTAATGTTTCTGTAATTTCCTCTCTCAATCTCCTGCATGGGCGGCCTCTTCCTCTGTTACCTACAAATCTTAGTGTGAATGTAAACATTTCAAGCTGACATTTATGTCCCGCTCAAGGAGATGGGCTCCCCTGGGTTAAATTCTGCCTTCAAACCCCGGCGGTGGATCTCTTTACTACTCATAGAAATCACAGGAATAATAGTTCTAAATAGCACTTCTATCTCTGTCACATAAGTATGTGATTATATATTAATTATTAACAATATCTTTAATGCATGTTTATTTATTCTCCAGCTAAACTGTCACAAGCCACAAAGTCTATATGCAATCTAAAACGTCCACCCCAACGACAGTACTATGAATCTGAACATTCTGAAATGGCTCGGACAGAAACAGTCTGGGACGTTTATGCACAAAGACTGTGCTAGAGCAGTGACCTTCGAGGTGGTGATCACAGTTTTCCTTGTGAGTATGCAGTCTGTTGAAGATACTAATCATTGCACCTTTTCAAGAATTAAAGAAACCATAGAAGCCCGAGTCTAATCCGACTCGGTGTCTGTGTTTAAAGATTTTTCACCAGGGCAGTGATTTCAAGCAACTTAAATTTGCAACTATTGAAAGACCATCAGTCCTTCAACTACAACAGTGGTTCCAAAATGTACTATAGCAACTACCTGGGGCGGTTTCAAGATCCAGGAGTTGGTGAAGGAAAAATTAGCGACTCCATGAGGATGGCTTGAAGGTCGAAGAGTAAGTGAAGGAAAAAGGTAGCGACTCCCTGTGGGTGGCTTGAAGATTGAAGAGTATGTGAAGGAAAAAGGTAGCGACTCTCTGTGGGTGGCTTGAAGATTGAAGAGTATGTGAAGGAAAAAGGTAGCGATTCCCAGTGGGTGGCTTGAAGATTGAAGAGTAAGTGAAGGAAAAAGGTAGCGACTCCCTGTGGGTGGCTTGAAGATTGAAGAGTAAGTGAAGGAAAAAGGTAGCGACTCCCAGTGGGTGGCTTGAAGATTGAAGAGTAAGTGAAGGAAAAAGGTAGCGTCTCCCCTGGGGTGGGGGTGGGGGGAGGTTTGAAGGTCCAGCAGTAGATAAAGGAAAACTCATCGACTCCTTTGGGGGTTGGGGAAGGGGCGGTTTAAAGATCTAGGAGAATGTGAAGGAAAACTTATCGACTCCCTTTGGAGTAGGTAGAGGAAGAAGTAGCGACTCCGGGCATCAGAAGCAACTGAGCGAAAATAAAGTTTCTTATTGGCGGGGCTAGGGCTGTGGTCCGTTGGACAGTGGAACAGCAGCCTGAAAACGTTTCGGAATCACTGATCCGCGACAGTGAAGATGGCAAGATAACGACGTTGTGAGGAGCTAGTGACAGTGAAGATGGCATGATAACGACGTTGTGAGGAGCTAGTGACAGTGAAGATGGCATGATAACGACGTTGTGAGGAGCTAGTGACAGTGAAGATGGCATGATAACGACGTTGTGAGGAGCTAGTGACAGTGAAGATGGCATGATAACGACGTTGTGAGAAGCTAGTGACAGTGAAGATGGAATGATAACGACGTTGTGAGGAGCTAGTGACAGTGAAGATGGCATGATAACGATGTTGTGAGGAGCTAGTGACAGTGAAGATGGCAAGACAACGACGTTGTGAAGAGCTAGTGATTGGTCAAATTTTGGTCAGATATATTTATTTATTTATGTATTTATATTTACTATCTATAGTTCTTTGTCTAAAGTTACTTTGTACATATAATCAGAGTTCAAATTTCCAGAGTTAGACACCACTTTACGTTCTCAAGCTCAACTCTGAACACGAAGATTGCATTAGCCAACGGGCCAGAAAGGTAGCACCCAATGGTGAATCTTAATCCGTAGACCGAGATAGTTTTCCGACAAAATCTGCGGTGCAGTTAGTGTAAGTTTTATGAACAAGAAATACGGCAATAGTTGTGGTTACTTTTGTAGGAGATATAGTAATAGTTGCAGTAGTGGTGGTGTTAGTAGTACTAACTATAACAGTGATGATAAGACTAGTAGTAATAGTAGTACTAGTGGCAGCAATGATATCAGCGGCGGTAGCAGCACTAGTTGTAGTGGACATGAGAGTAGGAGAAGTATAATTGAAGTAGTAGTAATAATTGTTGTAGTTGTCGTAGAAGTAGTAATGAATGCAGTAGGGTTAGTAACAGCGATAACAGCTATAGTACCAGAAGTAAAAGCAACGGTAAAGTTAGTCGAAGTTGAAAGTAAAAGCAAAATTACTTTGTAGCTTAACAACACTGATAGTAATAGTAACACACGTAGTTTGTAAACGTACAATGTTATTCTCTCTTGGTGCATAATCAGAGTACATTTTTTTCTCTCAAAGGTCAGCACGTGCGCCCATCTGAGATCTGCGCCATAGTCGGTTGCCTTAGCAGAATAGTGGCAGCACTTTCACTGCCTGTTACAGCATTAGTAGCAGAAAGAAGCAGACGAGGACGACGAGTAAAACATCCTGATAGGTATTTACTTGCACACTACTTTACCCGGGCAACGCCGGGTACTTTGTCTAATCCTTTACTAAACACGATGTAGTGGAATAGTTAAAACTGGCAGTGAAAAATTTAATGTGAAAGAAGAAGAAGAAGAAGAGGAGGAGGAGGAGGAAGAGGAGAAGGAGGAAGAGAGGAAGAGGAACCACCTTGTTATGCCTTTGCTCCGCTGGTTTTAAATTAGAAATATATCGAATACTGAGTTTTACATATTCTGCCAAATATGAGTACATCATTTTCTGGATCATCGAATCCAAATCTGAATAAGAATAGTAGATTCTTGAGAACAAGAGGCATCGCTATAAAATTGCGAAAACTAAAAGGACGCTGAAAGTAGTGCTAGAACTTTGACACTAAAATTAGCCCCAGAAAATTGACACTAGAATCATCGCTAGAAATTTGACACTAAAATTAGTGCCAGAAAACTGACACTAGAATTACCGCTAGAAATTTGACACTAAAATTAGTGCCAGAAAACTGACACTAGAATTACAGCTAGAAATTTGACACTAAAATTAGTGCTAGAAATTTGACATTAAATGTCAAATTATTTACATTTTTTTTTTTACATATTCTGCCATTATTGTAGAAATTAACAAAGACGGTAAATATTAATTGTAAATTACTGGTTTAATATTTCAATCTCCTATTATGTCTAAAAATTATGAAATAAATATGTATTAATCTGGCGGCATGGCTGGCTGAGTGGTTAGGGCGTTCCGTTTACTAATCAGGTGGTACCGAGTTCAAGTCCCAGCAGTGGGGATTTTTCTGGTACACACCAAGAAAGAGGCCCCGGGGTCCACCCAGCCTCTAAAAATGGGTTCCAGAGAAATCTGGGAAGGTGAATGCGACCAGGCGAGATAATGACCACATCACACTTTCCTTAATGTCATGGAAAAGAGGATTTTGCCTGTAGCTATGTACCTATGTATTAGTCTTACGCCAGTGTTGCACAGTTTAGCCGAAGTAGTTTGTTTCAGTATTCTAAATACTGCTATCTGAATTTTACCTCCATTACAAATATTCCAATTTCATATTTTTTTTTCTCGGCCGATTCAGGCAGAATATTCATTATACCTCTAGTTTCTCATTCGTTATGCCTCTAGTTTCATATTCATTATACCTCTAGTTTCATATTCATTATACCTCAAGTTTCATATTTATTATACCTCTAGTTTCATATTCATTATACCTCTAGTTTCATATTCAGTTTACCTTTAGTTTCATATTCAGTTTACCTTTAGTTTCATATTCAGTTTACCTTTAGTTTCATATTCATTACACATCTAGTTTCAATCGATGTCACCATCATTTGTCATCAACTGCTGACACAGCTCTAAACCATGAGACCATAATGCAGTCGCATATATCTCTCTCTTTTTAACATGTTCCATTTTCCCTTAATAGCTGAGCTTATGCGTGACGCTGTTTATTATTTTAATTTTCAAGCATAGCTTTCATATTAACCACTTCACTCTCGATTTCGCTCCATTAGCAAAAAACCATTAACCACTCAGCCAAGTTTCTCGTTAATAAAATGCAGCTTTAACCCTCTAGTCATCCCCCCTTCCTTTCCCACTAAGTGTGAAATCACTGCTGCGCATATCTAAAGCGTTCATAAAAGAGGCATTTTTCAATTACTACGCTTCTTTAAAGCAAAAAAAAAAAAACATATTGAAAATATAATGCAGTAATTGTAGATTTATTGAGAGAAGTGCTTATCTATCGATGTTCTCATACTTACATTCTCAACACGTAGGCAATGCTCGGCCCGCATTTAGCCTCGACAGTTGGCATGTGCGAGATGTAATCAGTCGATACACAGATAAGAATAATCGCGCGGCTGGACGTACACTTCACGTTTTGTCAAACCAGTGACGCCTGTCTCTGACGCAAACACACTTCGATTTATTATTCTCATCTTTCGCGAGGTTATCTTCATATACCCACAGGCAAACACAAAATCAGCACACACACACACACACAAAGTCTAGGAGTGACGATATTATCTCGACTAAACCTAACACACAAAAACAAAATGACCGTATAATTTTTGCACGGACAGATAATGTCGGTTTGGGGAATTCCCTTGTATAGCGTCGCTGAACTCCTTAAAAAGTATTTCATTTAATCAAGTTGTTCTCAACATGGGGCCCATAAATCCCAGGAGGCTGAATTAATGATTTTTTTTTTATGATCCACGGACTAGCAAATAGATGAGGTAGATTTTTTTTAAATCTGGGGGTTATTCAGTCCTGCACTGAACCCGTATTGTTTACCAGGAAGCACAAGCATGGGCCGTAAGCAAGAGAACTCCAAATCTACCGGCTGCAGCAGAGATGTGGTTGCTAGGAAGAATAGCGAGAACACCACGGACAACCAAGAAAACAAACAAAGAGCTTTTTAACTGAGGCTGTGGGCAAAAAGAGAGACATTATAGCAAAAACTCAGAACACGATCATCCAGATTTCTAGGACATGTTCTAGGGCAAATTGGGAGCACCTAGTGAGATCGGGGAAAATGGAGGGACAAAGGGGGAGAGGAAGACAGAAAAACAAGATACCTGACGGACTAAATGAACGGCACGGAGCACGGTCCACCACGTCTTGTTATAGAAAGAGCAAAGGTTAGATGGTAGTGGAAATCAGTGATACCCAACGCCTGATTGGCGTGGACAAGAGAGAAGAGACAGAGAGAGAGAGAGAGAGTATCATCTGGTTTCTATTTGTTTTTTGCCTTATTTTTAATGAGTAAATGAAGAAATGTTGGTGATGGTCTCCCTGGGGGGCGGCTTGGGGATCCATGGCTGTTCCTAGTCCGGAAAGGGGGTCCAGGGGCCACAGAAAGCTAAGAACTACTGATCCAAAGATATTTTGTGCGTGCTCTCCTTGGAATCCGGGAGAGAGAAGCCGGGAATCAGGGAGAGAGAAGCCAGGAATCAGGGAGAGAAAAGCCAGGAATCAGGGAGAGAGAAGCCGGGAATCAGAGAGAGAGAGAGAGAGAGAGGAGCCGGGAATCAGAGAGAGAGAGAAGCCTGGAATCAGGGAGAGAGAAGCCGGGAATCAGGGAGAGAGAAGCCTGGAATCAGGGAGAGAGAAGCCGGGAATCAGGGAGAGAGAAGCCGGGAATCAGGGAGAGAGAAGCCTGGAATCAGGGAGAGAGAGCCGGGAATCAGGGAGAGAGAAGCCGGAATCAGGGAGAGAGAAGCCTGGAATCAGGGTGAGAGAAGCCGGGAATCAGGGAGAGAGAAGCCTGGAATCAGGGAGAGAGATGCCGGAAATCAGTGAGAGAGAAGCCTGGAATCAGGGAGAGAGAAGCCGGTAAAGATATCGAAAAAAATATATAACTGCTCAAACTGCTATTCAATTGTCTGATTCTAAGATTCGATCATTAAGAGAGAGAGAGAGACCTGACTTTTATATCTCCGAACCGACAAAATAAGGACCGGAGTTGCGTGATTACACTTAAAGCAGGAAAGAAGACGCATGGATGCAGATTTCGTGACGCTGGCGGAGCTAATCGGGTTGTTAACAAAGATCTAGTCATTGTCTAGTCATGATCTAGTCATGGTTTGTCATAGTCTAGTCATGGTCTAGTCATGATCTAGTCACGATCTGTTTAGAAAAAATCTGTGGCTCACTTTAAATAAATGACCTTACTTAAACTACACAGAAAAAAAAACATGAATTTGTTCCACTGAGCAAATAAAAGGTCTCTGTATAACATACGGAAGGTCCAAATGAAAAATATCACGAGTCAGTGGGAAAACAAAGATTAGTAACAAAGAGACAGAGACAAAAATAAAGACATTCTCATCGTTTATTTGTTGCTGTTGTCGCCAGCAAAAGTCGAAGCGTCGAATTAGTTTGGTTCGTTATAATAGCAAGGTTTCTGCTGACAATTTATCTCAGAGCCCATCGTTAATAATACATGGGAGCTGAGCCCATCGTTAATAATACATGGGAGCTGAGCCCATCGTTAATAATACATGGGAAATGAGTCCAACGCCAGTTTAAAGAACTTCCGACGTTAAACAAAATCTTCTTCTATCCTGGAGCCTGGCTTGTTAAAACAGTCAACAAGTTAAGCCACGGAAGCCTGTAAGATAACACATCTTTATTTACCTCTGAGGAGAAGCATAATAACTTACGGTCACAGCGAACTTGTGATACTTTTTTTATGAGTAGAAAAAGAAATGCAGTAAAACATACAGAGAACCTAATTATCCTTAAGTCTGTGTCTTAGAGGTACCAGAAAATGCTTTATTTAATCTCCTTCATGTTTTAGTAGTTTTTCTTTGATCATTTGGCTCTCTGTTCCTGCTACATTCATTTTGTCAGAGGCTGCTTTGATAGTTTCTCTCATAAATATTCTTTCAGTTCTTTTTTTTTTTTTGTGTACTCCTTTTATTGACATTCTTTGATAAAACACTCAGAGATCAAATATGAGAGATAAGAGAAACGACGAGTACGGTAATGTGGTTCTAGTAATGAATGTAGATAAAGCTGTATGTTTTAGTTTTACCAACACAAAAAAAGAGATAAAATAGAAAGAGTGAGGAAAATGACCAGAAACAAGAGTGGTAGAAAGTAAAATGAGCACATATAAATGAAGTACAACAATCCAATATTTCGGCAAAAGCCTTTTTTCAAAGGTTACATACAAAAAACAACACAACAGATAAAAAGCTTTTTCTTTATCTCCTCCTTGTAAAAACAAAAAGACGGGCACAAAATGAGCTCAGATAGACATAGGTAAGTGCACAGTGGAAAAAAAGGCGATTGGCTGAGAAATGAGGTAAACAACATAGCGTTGTGCTCCAGATTGCCCCCAGATTGCCCTCATTGGCTACCTATGGCCTAAACAAAAGTCACCTAGATGACGCAGGTGATAAAACTTAGAAGGCAATATGGGGAGGGATTAATGAAGACTAGAGAACACTAAGATGATAAAACTGCCAGCTTACAATGGCTAGACAAAGACACTATCAAAATCTTCTAATGGCTACAGAAAACGGATAGAAAGGGCTGGAAACTAACCTTAAATAATCTGGGGCGAGAGTGGGGAAGTTGGGCATAAATAGCAGAAACAGAAGCAACAACAGGGTGGAGATATAAAATTGTTTAAAGAAAGCTGAACTTATTGTTAGTTCCAGCTCTGTGGAGACAGCCAGTCTGGAAAGTAAGGCGCTGTTTCAGAGCTTTCGAGATCGTACACAGGAGGAACAGGAGCGGACTGCAGTTATAGAAATGTCCCGTTTTCCTTGATGGTCTCCTTGACAGAAGTGCGTGGCAACTGGTGTCATTTCCCTCTTGGAAATATTGTTCAGATGTTAACTCTTTCACCACAAAACAGGACTCGCAGTGTTAGTAAATCCTACACACCAGTTCCAATCATTGCTCATGGCGAAATTCAGTCAAAACCATTGACGCTATGGACAGTTCTGGTTATAAATTGGGAACACAATGAATACTATGGAAAGTTATGGCTATAAACCGAAAATAAAGCGGATACTATGGAAAGATTTAATTTTTTTTAAACGAGAATGCTATGGAAAGTATGAAAAGATCTGATTATAAACCGGGAATACTATGGATACTACGAAAAGATTTGATTATAAATCCGGAATACTATGGAAGAATAGATGATTATGAACCGGAAATGGCTGAAATGAAAGCGACGCGGGTCTCGAACTGTCAGCCGCCGGGTTCTGTTCCTGGTAGTGTAGCCATTCAGTCTTCCCACTTATTAAAAAAAAAAATTAATACTCTATATTGTGCTGAAAAAATCTGTCTCCATAATCGGAGAGTCTGCACAGCGAGCTGTACTGGATTATACTTCATACACTGCTGCCAGTGAATGAATGGAAAATATGGTAGCCAAATTCTTTGGGTAGTGCTGAATGTAATGTGGGGAATTGCAGCCAGAAAAAAAGGGGGTGGGTGGGGGAGGAGGACATTGAAGCCATGTATCATTTAATGTAACAATATGTTATTTGGAGTTATGATTGAAACAGTTTTGTTTGAGTTTATACAGTTAAATAAAGAAAGAGCAAAATTGGCTATTTATGACATTGGATACTACTAAAGTAGCTTTGGTGTTGGCTGATAAACAGTTGTTAGGATTGTGATTTATTGTTGGTGATGAATGAGTATGTGTAGTAAAGAGGATGTTGGTGATTAATGAGAGTATGTGTAGTGAAGAGGATGTTGGTGATGAATGAGTATGTGTAGTAAAGAGGGTGTTGGTAATGAATAAGAGTATGTGTAATAAAGAGGGTGTTGGTGATGACTAAGTATGTGTAATAAAGAGGGTGTTGGTGATGAATGAGTATGTGTAGTAAAGAGGGTGTTGGTGATGAATGAGTATGTGTAGTAAAGAGGGTGTTGGTGATGAATGAGTATGTGTAGTAAAGAGGGTGCTGGTGATGATTGAGTATGTATAGTAAAGAGGGTGATGATTGAGTATGTATAGTAAAGAGGGTGATGATTGAGTATGTATAGTAAAGAGGGTGATGATTGAGTATGTATAGTAAAGAGGGTGATGATTGAGTATGTATAGTAAAGAGGGTGATGATTGAGTATGTATAGTAAAGAGGGTGCTGGTGATGAATAAGTATGTATAGTAAAGAGGGTGCTGGTGATGAATAAGTATGTATAGTAAAGAGGGTGATGATTGAGTATGTATAGTAAAGAGGGTGCTGGTGATGAATAAGTATGTATAGTAAAGAGGGTGTTGGTGATGAATAAGTATGTATAGTAAAGAGGGTGTTGGTGATGATTAAGTATGTATAGTAAAGAGGGTGTTGGTGATGATTAAGTATGTATAGTAAAGAGGGTGATGATTAAGTATGTATAGTAAAGAGGGTGATGATTGAGTATGTATAGTAAAGAGGGTGCTGGTGATGAATAATTATGTATAGTAAAGAGGGTGTTGGTGATGAATAAGTATGTATAGTAAAGAGGGTGTTGGTGATGATTAAGTATGTATAGTAAAGAGGGTGATGATTAAGTATGTAGTAAAGAGGGTGATGATTGAGTATGTATAGTAAAGAGGGTGTTGGTGATGAATAAGTATGTATAGTAAAGAGGGTGTTGGTGATGATTGAGTATGTGTAGTAAAGAGGGTGTTGGTGATGATTAAGTATGTATAGTAAAGAGGGTGATGATCAGAAAAACAAGATACTTGACGGACTAAATGAACGGCACGGAGCACGGTCCACCACGTCTTGTTATAGAAAGAGCAAAGGTTAGATGGTAGTGGAAATCAGTGATACCCAACGCCTGATTGGCGTGGACAAGAGAGAAGAGACAGAGAGAGAGAGAGAGAGAGAGAGAGAGAGTATCATCTGGTTTCTATTTATTTTTTGCCTTATTTTTAATGAGTAAATGAAGAAATGTTGGTGATGGTCTCCCTGAGGGGCGGCTTGTGGATCCATGGCTGTTCCTAGTCCGGAAAGGGGGCCCAGGGGCCACAGAAAGCTAAGAACTACTGATCCAAAGATATTTTGTGCGTGCTTTCCTTGGAATCCGGGAGAGAGAAGCCAAGAATCAGGGAGAGAGAAGCCGGGAATCAGGGAGAGAGAAGCCGGGAATCAGGGAGAGAGAAGCCTGGAATCAGGGAGAGAGAAACCGGGAATCAGGGAGAGAGAAGCCGGGAATCGGGGGGAGAGAAGCCAGGAATCAGGGAGAGAGAAGCCGGGAATCAGGGAGAGAGAAGCCTCGAATCAGAGAGAGAGAGAGAGAGAGAGAGAGAGAGGAGCCGGGAATCAGGGTGAGAGAAGCCTGGAATCAGAGAGAGAGAGAGAGAGAGGAGCCGGGAATCAGGGTGAGAGAAGCTGGGAATCAGGGAGAGAGAAGCCTGGAATCAGGGAGAGAGAAGCCTGGAATCAGTGAGAGAGAAGCCTGTAATCAGGGAGAGAGAAGCCGGGAATCGGGGAGAGAGAAGCCGGTAAAGATATCGAAAAAATATATAACTGCTCAAACTGCTATTCAATTGTCTGATTCTAAGATTCGATCATTAAGAGAGAGAGAGGCCTGACTTTTATATCTCCAGAACCGACAAAATAAGGACCGGAGTTGCGTGATTACACTTAAAGCAGGAAAGAAGACGAATGGTTGCAGATTTTGTGACGCTGGCGGAGCTAATCGGGTTGTTAACAAAGATCTAGTCATGGTCTAGTCATGATCTAGTCATGATCTAGTCATGGTTTGTCATGGTCTAGTCATGATCTAGTCACGATCTGTTTAGAACAAATCTGTGGCTCACTTTAAATAAATGACCTTACTTAAACTACACAGAAAAAAAAGCATGAATTTGTTCCACTGAGCAAATAAAAGGTCTCTGTATAACATACGGAAGGTCCAAATGAAAAATATCACGAGTCAGTGGGAAAACAAAGATTAGTAACAAAGAGACAGAGAAAAAAATAAAGACATTCTCATCGTTTATTTGTTGCTGTTGTCGCCAGCAAAAGTCGAAGCGTAGAATTAGTTTGGTTCGTTATAATAGCAAGGTTTCTGCTGACCATTTATCTCAGAGCCCATCGTTAATAATACATGGGAGCTGAGCCCATCGTTAATAATACATGGGAGCTGAGCCCATCGTTAATAATACATGGGAGCTGAGCCCATCGTTAATAATACATGGGAAATGAGTCCAACGCCAGTTTAAAGAACATCCGACGTTAAACAAAATCTTCTTCTATTCTGGAGCCTGGCTTGTTAAAACAGTCAACAAGTTAAGCCATGGAAGCCTGTAAGATAACACATCTTTATTTACCTCTGAGGAGAAGCATAATAACTTACGGTCACAGCGAACTTGTGATCTTTTTTTTTATGAGTAGAAAAAGAAATGCAGTAAAACATACAGAGAACCTAATTATCCTTAAGTCTGTGTCTTAGAGGTACCAGAAAATGCTTTATTTAATCTCCTTCATGTTTTAGTAGTTTTTCTTTGATCATTTAGCTCTCTGTTCCTGCTACATTCATTTTGTTAGAGGCTGCTTTGATAGTTTCTCTCATAAATATTCTTTCAGTTCTTTTTTTTTTTGTGTGTACTCCTTTTATTGACATTCTTTGATAAAACACTCAGAGATCAAATATGAGAGATAAGAGAAACGACAAGTGCGGTAATGTGGTTCTAGTAATGAATGTAGATAAAGCTGTATGTTTTAGTTTTACCAACACAAAAAAAGAGATAAAATAGAAAGAGTGAGGAAAATGACCAGAAACAAGAGTGGTAGAAAGTAAAATGAGCACATATAAATGAAGTACAACAATCCAATATTTCGGCAAAAGCCTTTTTTCAAAGGTTACATACAAATAACAACACAACAGATAAAAAGCTTTTTCTTTATCTCCTCCTTGTAAAAACAAAAAGACGGGCACAAAATGAGCTCAGATAGACATAGGTAACCGCACAGTGGAAAAAAAGGCGATTGGCTGAGAAATGAGGTAAACAACATAGCGTTGTGCTCCAGATTGCCCTCATTGGCTACCTATGGCCTAAACAAAAGTCGCCTAGATGACGCAGGTGATAAAACTTAGACGGCAATATGGGGAGGGATTAATGAAGACTAGAGAACACTAAGATGATAAAACTGCCCGCTTACAATGGCTAGACAAAGACACTATCAAAATCTTCTAATGGCTACAGAAGACGGATAGAAAGGGCTGGAAATTAACCTTAAATAATCTGGGGCGAGAGTGGGGAAGTTGGGCATGAATAGCCGAAACAGGAGCAGCAACAGGGTGGAGATATACAATTGTTTAAAGAAAGCTGAACTTATTGTTAGTTCCAGCTCTGTGGAGGCAGCCAGTCTGGAAAGTAAGGCGCTGTTCCAGAGCTTTCGAGATCGTACACAGGAGGAACAGGAGCGGACTGCAGTTATAGAAATGTCCCGTTTTCCTTGATGGTCTCCTTGACAGAAGTGCGTGGCAACTGGTGTCATTTCCCTCTTGGAAATATTGTTCAGATGTTAACTCTTTCACCACAAAACAGGACTCGCAGTGTTAGTAAATCCTACACACAAGTTCCAGTCATTGCTCATGGCGAAATTCAGTCAAAACCATGGACGCTATGGACAGTTCTGGTTATAAATTGGGAACACAATGAATACTATGGAAAGTTATGGCTATAAACCGAAAATAAAGCGGATACTATGGAAAGTTTTAATTTTTTTTTAAACGAGAATGCTATGGAAAGTATGAAAAGATCTGATTATAAACCGGGAATACTATGGATACTACGAAAAGATTTGATTATAAATCCGGAATACTATGGACACTATGGAAAGATTTGATTATAAATCCGGAATACTATGGACACTATGGAAAGATTTGATTATAAATCCGGAATACTATGGATACTATGGAAAGATTTGATTATAAATCCGGAATACTATGGAAGAATAGATGATTATGAACCGGAAATGGCTGAAATGAAAGCGACGCGGGTCTCGAACTGTCAGCCGCCGGGTTCTGTTCCTGGTAGTGTAGCCATTCAGTCTTCCCACTTATTTTAAAAAAAAAATTAATACTCTACATTGTGCTGAAAAAAATCTGTCTCCATAATCGGAGAGTCTGCACAGCGAGCTGTACTGGATTATGCTTCATACACTGCTGCCAGTGAATGAATGGAAAATATGGTAGCCAGAATCTTTGGGTAGTGCTGAATGTAATGTGGGGAATTGCAGCCAGAAAAAAAAGGTGGGGGGGGGGGGGTGGGGGAGGAGGACATTGAAGCCATGTATCATTTAATGTAACAATATGTTATTTGGAGTTTTGATCGAAACAGTTTTGTTTGAGTTTATACAGTTAAATAAAGAAAGAGCAAAATTGGCTATTTATGACATTGGATACTACTAAAGTAGCTTTGGTGTTGGCTGATAAACAGTTGTTAGGATTGTGATTTATTATTGGTGATGAATGAGTATGTGTAGTAAAGAGGATGTTGGTGATTAATGAGAGTATGTGTAGTGAAGAGGGTGTTGGTGATTAATGAGAGTATGTGTAGTAAAGAGGGTGTTGGTGATGAATGAGAGTATGTGTAGTAAAGAGGGTGTTGGTGATGAATGAGAGTGTGTGTAGTAAAGAGGGTGTTGGTGATGAATGAGAGTATGTGTATTAAAGAGGGTGTTAGTGATGAATGAGAGTATGTGTACTAAAGAGGGATGTTATAAGAAGTTATACACTGGCACGGGGCTGGCTGTTACAAGAGGAAATACTCACGAAGTACTCCTGTGTTAAATGTTGGTTGGGGCGGGAAGTGCGGAAGCAGGGGCCACGTGGAAGCTGGAACGCGGCCCCCCCCCTTTTTTTCACGCTGTAGGCTAAAGATTAAGCCGTGCCCCAACGTAGAGCATTTAGACATGGGATAGCCAGGACGTGATAGAAGAGGGAAATTGGGATTTCCACCCCAGCCACAAGGTTGGTTGTTATGTTCCGTTATCCCAAGAAGAATAACAAGACCCCCTGGACTATTGTCCAAACACATATAGTGAGGGCGTAATTAAACAAGAGAAACGCTCTGATATTACACATATAAATAACAACAATGTAAGAAAATAGTTTACACTGCAAGTAAAATGAAATTGCAAGACACCAAAGATGAAATTGTGAATCCACACATTCCTGGAAACAGACATTAGTCTGTCGAAGCGAACGGGGGGTTGCGTGGGAAGGTGAACACAAAAATCCACCATTACAATGATCCAAAGTGGGATCTATCAGGCCGCATGCCACAAGACGGCAGCACAACGCAACCACCATCCTTTTGAGCGCGAACCTAAAAGAAGAAGACGAGGAGAAGAAGAAGAAGAAGAAGACGAAGAAGACGAAGAAGAAGAAGAAGATCAGAGAAAACAAATACAAACACAACAGAGAAACAAAGTACATCCAAGCGTCTGTAAAGATCCTGCGGTAATTCTTTTAAACATAAACTCGTTGTATCAGGAAATATCCTCAGCTGAATGATATAAAACATCGATCTCCTGTGACAAGCGACCTCGCCAAACATGAAATAGATATATCCTCACAGGATTCGACTTTTCCAACTATAGAATGAGTTTTTTTATATAAAAGATGTATAATATATCTTAAAATACAACACAACCAATTATTTTGGACTTACCTGAGGTCTTACGAATCCAGGACATAAGAAAAACGTTCATTCTGCTTTTTTTTTAATATACATTTTTTGTATCTTACTTTTTACTGTGGGGTCACTGTTGTCAGTTTTGTTTAATGTGTTTATTAACAGCATTGGAAAATATAACAGGGTCTCTGTCAGAGTGGCGAAGTAGATATGGCCCTTGTTTCTCATGATGAAGGTAGGTGGTTCGAATTCGGCCCGAAGAGGCCCCATGTGCCCAAATATAGACATGGGTACTCTGGCTTCTTCTGGATGTGGGGAAGGAAAGGCAATCAGATGTGATGCCAACATCCTCCAGTGTGCCGAGAGGTCAAGGGAACATGGACACTAACACCATACCCCCCCCCCAGTTGCCTCCGTGTATGATTGTAACACCATACCCCCCCCCTAGTTGCTTCGTTGTATGATTGGACACTAACACCATATCCCTCTAGTTGCCTCCTTGGTATGATTGGACACTAACACCATATCCCTCTAGTTGCCTCCTTGGTATGATTGGACACTAACACCATATCCCCCTAGTTGCCTCCTTGGTATAAGAGGGTGTTGGTGATGAATGAGAGTATGTGTAATAAAGAGGGTGTTGGTGATGAATGAGAGTATGTGTAATAAAGAGGGTGCTGGTGATGAATGAGAGTATGTGTAATAAAGAGGGTGTTGGTGATGACTAAGTATGTGTAATAAAGAGGGTGCTGGTGATGAATGAGAGTATGTGTAATAAAGAGGGTGTTGGTGATGAATGAGAGTATGTGTAATAAAGAGGGTGCTGGTGATGAATGAGAGTATGTGTAATAAAGAGGGTGTTGGTGATGACTAAGTATGTGTAATAAAGAGGGTGTTGGTGATGAATGAGAGTATGTGTAATAAAGAGGGTGTTGGTGATGAATGAGAGTATGTGTAATAAAGAGGGTGTTGGTGATGAATGAGAGTATGCGTAGTAAAGAGGGTGCTGGTGATGACTAAGTATGTGTAATAAAGAGGGTGTTGGTGATGACTAAGTATGTGTAATAAAGAGGGTGTTGGTGATGAATGAGAGTATGTGTAATAAAGAGGGTGTTGGTGATGACTAAGTATGTGTAATAAAGAGGGTGTTGGTGATGAATGAGAGTATGTGTAATAAAGAGGGTGCTGGTGATGACTAAGTATGTGTAATAAAGAGGGTGTTGGTGATTAATGAGAATGTGTGTAGTGAAGAAGGTGTTGGTGATGAACAAGAGTATGTGTAGTAAAGAGGGTGTTGGTGATTAATGAGAGTGTGTGTAGTAAAGAGGGTGTTGGTGATTAATGAGAGTGTGTGTAGTAAAGAGGGTGTTGGTGATGAATGAGAGTGTGTGTAGTAAAGAGGGTGTTGGTGATGAATGAGAGTATGTGTACTAAAGAGGGATGTTATAAGAAGTTATACACTGGCACGGGGCTGGCTGTTACAAGAGGAAATACTCACGAAGTACTCCTGTGTTAAATGTTGGTTGGGGCGGGCAGTGCGGAAGCAGGGGCCACGTGGAAGCTGGAACGCGGTCCCCCCCCCCTCCCCCTTTTTTTCACGCTGTAGGCTAAAGATTAAGCCGTGCCACAACGTAGAGCATTTAGACATGGGATAGCCAGGACGTGATAGAAGAGGGAAATTGGGATTTCCACCCCAGCCACAAGGTTGGTTGTTATGTTCCGTTATCCCAAGAAGAATAACAAGACCCCTGGACTATTGTCCAAACACATATAGTGAGGGCGTAATTAAACAAGAGAAACGCTCTGATATTACACATATAAATAACAACAATGTAAGAAAATAGTTTACACTGCAAGTAAAATGAAATTGCAAGACACCAAAGATGAAATTGTGAATCCACACATTCCTGGAAACAGACATTAGTCTGTCGAAGCGAACGGGGGGTTGCGTGGGAAGGTGAACACAAAAATCCACCATTACAATGATCCAAAGTGGGATCTATCAGGCCGCATGCCACAAGACGGCAGCACAACGCAACCACCATCCTTTTGAGCGCGAACCTAAAAGAAGAAGACGAGGAGAAGAAGAAGAAGAAGAAGACGAAGAAGACGAAGAAGAAGAAGAAGATCAGAGAAAACAAATACAAACACAACAGAGAAACAAAGTACATCCAAGCGTCTGTAAAGATCCTGCGGTAATTCTTTTAAACATAAACTCGTTGTATCAGGAAATATCCTCAGCTGAATGATATAAAACATCGATCTCCTGTGACAAGCGACCTCGCCAAACATGAAATAGATATATCCTCACAGGATTCGACTTTTCCAACTATAGAATGAGTTTTTTTATATAAAAGATGTATAATATATCTTAAAATACAACACAACCAATTATTTTGGACTTACCTGAGGTCTTACGAATCCAGGACATAAGAAAAACGTTCATTCTGCTTTTTTTTAATATACATTTTTTGTATCTTACTTTTTACTGTGGGGTCACTGTTGTCAGTTTTGTTTAATGTGTTTATTAACAGCATTGGAAAATATAACAGGGTCTCTGTCAGAGTGGCGAAGTAGATATGGCCCTTGTTTCTCATGATGAAGGTAGGTGATTCGAATTCGGCCCGAAGAGGCCCCATGTGCCCAAATATAGACATGGGTACTCTGGCTTCTTCTGGATGTGGGGAAGGAAAGGCAATCAGATGTGATGCCAACATCCTCCAGTGTGCCGAGAGGTCAAGGGAACATGGACACTAACACCATACCCCCCCCCCCCAGTTGCCTCCGTGTATGATTGTAACACCATACCCCCCCCTAGTTGCTCCGTTGTATGATTGGACACTAACACCATATCCCCCTATTTGCTTCGTGGTATGATTGGACACTAACACCATATCCCTCTATTTGCTTCGTGGTATGATTGGACACTAACACCATATCCCTCTATTTGCTTCGTGGTATGATTGGACACTAACACCATATCCCTCTATTTGCTTCGTGGTATGATTGGACACTAACACCATATCCCTCTAGTTGCCTCCTTGGTATGATTGGACACTAACACCACATCCCCCCAGTTGCCTTCTTGGTATGATTGGACACTAACACCATACCCCCCTAGTTGCCTTCTTGGTATGATTGGACACTAACACCATATCCCTCTACTTGCCTCCGTGGTATGATTGATAAAATTTAAGTACATTTTATGACATTGATAAAAATTTAAGACCATTTTATGACATTGATAAAAATTTAAGTACATTTTATGACACTGATAAAAATTTAAGTACATTTTATGACACTGATAAAAATTTAAGTACATTTTATGACATTGATAAAAATTTAAGTACATTTTATGACATTGATAAAAATTTAAGTACATTTTATGACATTGATAAAAATTTAAGTACATTTTATGACACTGATAAAAATTTAAGCACATTTTATGACATTGACTTTATTCTGAGATCTCCTGGAATAGCACATTTTTTTATTATTGAGGGCCGATGTTATGAGGGCCTTGAAACATGGGCAAACAATCGACTGGAAATAGCCCCTGGTATTGGCTGAGCAGGTAAGGCTTCTTTGTAATAATTCAGTACTGATGAGACTGCACAAGATCTACTACAACGATACCCGGGGTATCGATTGAGCTCAGCGGCCTGTTTATTACGAGTTCAGGAAGTTGTTCTCGTGACAGTACCTTCAAAAGATTTAGCTCCCTAGGCATAATATCTATCCGGATCCTCTGATTACCGTCTATGTTCCCGCCTGACCTCTGTCTTCCAGTACACACGTGTACTTCAAACAGAACGTCAGGAAAATACCTACTCCGTAACGTGCAGACTTTCCTCTAAATATGACGGGCTTAACGTCGCAATAAAACGCATCGTTAATCCTAAGACAAGGGCAATAATGTGGGAAAACGAGAACAGTCACCTCCCCTCGAATGCGGTTTTTTTTTTCACCCGTTCCTAATTTGAAACAGAATTGCTGGGACACAAAGTTTGTATTCAAACACACGGTCTGTTTATAGTTAAATATACAATAATAAAGATCAATTTCGTCGTGGGATGAATGAAATATCGTAAGGAGATCGTAATATCTTACAGTCGGATTATGGTAAATCGATTTTTTTTTTCGTAAATCGAGGACAAATACTAGAATGTTGCTCAGAGCAGCAAAGCAAACACTGAAGTTTTTAATCTAAAAAAAAAAAAAAGCTTTAACCAGGACAATCGTAACAGCCGACGCTGTAAAGAAGCTAGGACACGGTCATCATGTCAGAGTGGGAGTGGACTACAAGTAGCTTGCTCGAACACTCAAGGTGCAGCTCCCAATCCCATCAACATGGAGACCGTGGTGAGCTTTCCGTCCAGTTGCTAAGACTGTGCTCGTTAACAGGAACACGAAAATGCGAACGAAGAAGAAGAAGAAGAAGAAGAAAATAATGATGAAACAAGGTCATTCCACTTCTGATTCACAGGACCTGGTAACTGTATGGTTACTGTAGTCTAGAGGAGTGGTTCCCTGGAATCAGCTACCTCAAATTGGTCCTGAATTACTCCCCCCTTTCCTCACCATCTCTTCGGTTCTTCTCAGTACACACGGGTAGGTAATACTGCCAACCCGGCAAATCACTGCTCTAGAACGGTCGCTGCTGGTGGCAAGAAGCCATGATAAGAAGATGAGAGAGCTGCTGGTTGCAAGAAACCATGATAAGAAGATGAGAGAGCTGCTGGTTGCAAGAAGCCATGATAAGAAGATGAGAGAGCTGCTGGTTGCAAGAAGCCATGATAAGAAGATGAGAGAGTTGCTGGTTGCAAGAAACCATGATAAGAAGATGAGAGAGCTGCTGGTGGCAAGAAGCCATGATAAGAAGATGAGAGAGCTGCAGGTGGCAAGAAGCCATGATAAGAAGATGAGAGAGCTGCTGGTTGCAAGAAACCATGATAAGAAGATGAGAGAGCTGCTGGTTGCAAGAAGCCATGATAAGAAGATGAGAGAGCTGCTGGTTGCAAGAAACCATGATAAGAAGATGAGAGAGCTGCTGGTTGCAAGAAGCCATGATAAGAAGATGAGAGAGCTGCTGGCGGCAAGAAGCCATGATAAGATGATGAGAGAGCTGCTGGCGGCATGCTGTAGGCGAGACAAGACAGTCTCTACTGATCAAAGCTTCATTCGCATGATGAGGCCTTCTCGCTAATGAAGGTTAATAATTAACAAGCTAACCCGTCAGGACTTCTGCTCTTGTTGTTTTTGTTTTAATCTCTAACGTTGGGTTCGCTGCTAAACTTTAGTTAGTAACGTTTTAAATATGGTAGATTTATTATATATCAGAACATCATGACATATCAGGATATCATGATATATCAGAATATCAAATTGCCATATATATATATATATATATGGAAAATCATGATACCCTGACATTTAATAATGTGAGCACAGCTGTAAGAATCAGGGAAAACATGAACGCCAAAATATTTAAAGTGCCTGTTCTCGGCGGAATGTCTGGCCAAGCACCGAGCTGTATGGAAAACCGTTGAGCCTCACAAGGAGAGGATAGTGGCTTCTAAAGTAGGGTGTGTTGAAGAACGAGGAATGCAGATGATGATGATGATGATGATGATGGTGATGGTGGATGATGATGATGAACTTTTATTCAGATAACCAGCAGCAGTTTAGAAAGGAATCACCCTGAACGAAACGCAAATTAGGCATAGCACCAAAGTGTTGAAAAACAGAACTGAGTAGTATTCATCCATGCATGCTGGCACGCCATAGTTTGGCAGTACATGGCGGCGCCAGAACTGATCAAGACCCTACGTCATAGCCTCTGCGATGCTACAAAAAGACGGCATGTCTCCACAATCAGGTCACCGTGTTGTTCACTGGTCGAGCTTTCTGAAAATCCTCGCACTAAAGTTAGCTGGACCCAGCACTGATGTTAGGACATTTACCACTCTAGGGAAAGCTGACCGCAAGACTTGCTAATCTGTACACGCAACTGTCCCAACAGGTCAGCACTGCGCTTCTCTGGGATCTGCGCTTAAGGTGGCTGCCTAGGTGACCTAATGGTAACACTGGCTACCAAACAAACAAACAAATTTCTTAAGAGTATTCCCAGATGTCAGAAGAGCTACAGAAACACGTCTCGGTCAGAGGACAACCCTCGCCTCTAGAGGAGTTCTCCGCCTGACGTCCGGCTGGCTGGAGACGTCCCAATCACCCACCTGTAGAGAGTTATTTTGTCGCCAGAATTACGAAGTGCCACTAAAATCATGGACAACAGAAATCACAGAAGTTGTCAGAAATGAAAACACTGGCCTTTAATTCATCGGACGTTAAGTTCTAAACAGATAATAAACATTAGATTAGCAGCACACAAACAAACCCAAAGCCGAATACTTCGAATGTATTCAGGGAGGATTATGGTAGAAAATATCTCGATGAATATTCTAGAAAAATCGTCAGTATTCACAGGAGACAACCAAGAATTCAGGTGCTTAGTCTTGCACAAACAAAAAGAAAAAAACTTTCAGCTCTCCTCTCTCACTGATTGAATTGTCTTTAGCGCAAGCTCCAGTAGTTCTTGATGATTCCAGCGGAGTGCTCTAATGAACCAACTGGAAGGCACTTCAAGAGAAATGTGCCAAAAAAATAAACAATGGACTTGCTTTCTACATCTGATTAAATAAAATATGTCGCCTCCTCTGATAATTCAAGTTATCTTTTTGGGGCTTTAAAAAAATACTTTTTAGTGATTTTTTTTTTTAAATGTCAAGTAAGAATCCTGGATTTTAAGATCTTTCCATGGAGCCCTTTCGGTTGAAAGAAAAGAACTGTATTTCTTCCAAATTTACAAATGAGAAACAAAGAAGCTTTTAAAAAAAATAGAGTGAATTAGCACGGTGTTATATGGTCAGCGATCAGAAATATAGCAGACTTTAGATGAGAAAGAAAGAAAAATAAACAAGAGAATTGCATGAGACTTGAACCACGGGCTCCGGCAAGGCGAGGAGCAGCCCAGTCACGAGAAACAGCGCAAAAACGACTTGCCTATCCATGAGGTGTAAGGTGGTTTTGTCTACATACGGCACTGCTAAATCACTTCACTTCTTCCACTACTACTACTACTACTACTACTACTACTATTACTACTACTACTACTACTACTACTACTACTACTACTACTACTACCATAGTATAATTTGCTACTACTACTACTGCTATTACTATATACTACTACTATACTACTACTACCATTACTACTATACTAGTACAACTAATATTATTATTCTACTGCAACAACTACTACTACTACTTCTGCTACTATTTCACCTACTACTATTACTAATTACTACAGCTACTACAAGTACTAATACTGCTATCACTACTACTACTACAACTACAACATCAACTGTTACTACTACTGAAACTGCTACTATTACTACTATCGCAACTACTACTACTCCTGCTACTACTGCTATCACTGGAAATACTACTACTACTACTACTACTACTACTACTACTACTACCACTACCGCAACTACTACTACTACTACTGCTACTACAACAACTACTACTACTACTAAAACTGCTACTACTACTACCGCAACTACTACTACTCCTGTTATTACTGCTATCACTAAAAATACTACTACTACTACTATCACTACCGCAACTACTACTACTATAACTACCGCAACTACTACTACTACTGTCAATACTACTACAACTACTACTACTACCACTACTGCAACTACTACTACTACTACTACTACTGCCAATACAACTACTACTACTACTACTACTACTACTACTACAACTACTACTACTACTACTACCACTTCTCTGCTGCTGTTACTTTTTTTTAAGAACAACGCAATAAGAAAAAGAAGAAAAAAATGACACCACAATTCTTCCTATAGTTTACACTTCGTAAGAGAGCAGAATTTGTCAACCCCGGCTGTACGTACACATACCACGATCCAGCAAACTTCACAGTGTATCTTGACCTAGATTTGAGGTTGTATTTATCGTAAACATAAATCTGTCACTTTCCAACAAAAAGATTATTTTCAGTCTCATACAACCAAGTTATAAATCTCGTCAGACTCTCTTTTACTACAGACTATATCAAGACATTTTTTTTCAACAACGGCAGACTTAATTTACGAACTGTAACTAACTTGGCTCTAGACAGTAACAAGGTAACGGTCTGTTGAAGTTGTTATGTATAACAAAAGGTAGTTTTATATCTACTGTCAGGTAGGAAGATGACTTTTTTTTTAAATAACGAGGTAGTTACAAATAAAATGACTTATTTTATGTGGTCGTGTGTCGTTTATTCTGTACATTCACGTTTTAAACTACAATATAAAGCTAAGTATAGATTCGTGCCCTTTCTCGGCAAAAACATGGAACATTTTTTACTATGACTTCGTTTATGTGAACTTATGATTTTCCGCTTGATATTAAGTAAGGTAGCAGCAGACAGAAAAAAATTTGTCAAAAACATAAGAGAGAGAATCAATGTACTTTCATAGGACATGCAATGAGAAGAGGGGGCATTGAAAATATTATAACAACAGGAAAAATAGACGGAAGAAGAGCCAGGGGAAGACCAGGAGAAATGATACTGGACAGTCTGACGGGATGGTGTGAGAGGAGATCACCAACTGAGCTGATGGCCTGCATGAAGGATCGTGTACTCTGGATAAGCGTAATAGCCAACGCCAGTCGGCACGGCACCAGATGATGATTAAGTAAGTGTGGTCCTGTTATACCACATAGGCAGGTAGGAGATGTGGTGATGATGCTCATATTATCATTGACTTGTCAGCTCACTAGAGGGTGATGTGGTCAGCATACTTGAGGGTGATGTGGCCAGCATACTAGAGGGTGATATGGCCAGCTTACTAGAGGGTGATGTGGCCAGCATACTAGAGGGTGATGTGGCCAGCATACTAGAGGGTGATGTGGCCAGCATACTAGAGGGTGATGTGGCCAGCTTACTAGAGGGTGATGTGGCCAGCATACTAGAGGGTGATGTGGCCAGCATACTAGAGGGTGATGTGATCAGCGTCACGTTTGACCTATTTATTTCCCCTAGCTCCAGAGGGATTCGGATAGCCATTTGTACCTTTGGGTGACTGAGGTACCTCCGGCTGGATTCGAACCACCGGCCTCTTCCATGAGAGACTAGTGCACAAGTTACGTAGTTATTCAGGTCACCTTTAAGTTGTAAACCAGGAACAAACAAGAATGGAAAGAAAGAAAGAAAGAAAGAAAGATGTTCTGTGGTCCTTATGTGTGGAATGTGGTCTGAACCATTATTAGTATCGAGTGTGTTCATGACGAGTGTCTCGATGTTGGCGTAATAAACTTATTTTGTTCGTTGTTTTACACGCCGAGATGTTTGTTTTGTATTTGGTATGAGAGATTATGAGAAAACAGAGCACACATGATATCTAGAGGTTGAACTCTTGGCTAACAAGGATCAGGAACCCAGATGTTGTGATGAGATATTATTTTTTTTAAAAAAATTGCGGTTGGGAGGTCACAGTACGTTTGTACCGTTGTAAGAATTTAATTACTTAACTACCACTCTCATAAGCCCCTCACTCCCTCCCCCCTCCAATCCCCAAATCTCAACCTACTCACAAAGCCATAGAAACCTAGAATAACTTACGTAACGCAAAACTCAGAAGGTAAACGCAATTACTGGTACAGAACGGCATATTGCTCAATAAGCGAGAGCGAGATTTCATCAGACATCTCTTCATGAAATCAACCTTTTGTGTTCTGCATAGCAACGCCAACTGGAGCGGAACAGTCACCGTCGTGGATGATTCTGAATGGCTGTCTGGGGTAATCAAGCAAAAGATGATGAAAGAAATAAAGTTGAACATATCTTATATCCTTCTCGTGCCGTTAAACGTCACATAGGGCTCGCAAGGTAGTTCGCCAATTTTTCCTGTCTTCGGCGAGTCTTTCAACCTCATCAAAGGATTTTATCCCTGTTAATTTGGCCTCTCTTAACAATGTCCTCTTCAGAGTTTCACGCGGTCTGCCTCTTTTTCTTTGGCCTGTTATGTTCCACTTGATAGCTTGTTTTGGGATTCTCTGATCGTATGTTTTCATCAAGTGACCAACATATGTCCATCTCCTTTCCCTGATAACCCATGAGACTGGTTGTTGTTCAGTCATCTGTCTTATCTCTGCATTGTTCTTGAATTTGTTCCACTTGATTCCGAGTATTTTCCTTAGGCATTTGTTTTCAAAAGAGTCTAATTTCTTCTCTCTATCTCTCTCTCTCTCTCTCTATGTGTGTGTATATATATATATATATATATATATATATATATTATATATGGAATGTAAGAACGATGGCAGCACCAACCAAAACTACTCAGGTTATCAAAGAAATGGAGAGATACCACCTAGACGTACTAGGCATCAGCGAAATGCGATGGCCACAAACAGGTAAAAGATCGGCGGAAAAAGGTAAATTAATAATACATTCAGGCAGAAACGACGGTAAACATCGAAATGGAAAAATACATGTAGAACGGACAGATATTGAAGAAGTCAATCAATTTGCATACCTTGGCAGCTACATAGACCAGGATGGTGACACTAGAAAGGAAGTTAGAATTAGAATTGCAAAAGTAGCATCGATCTTCAAGAATCTTGAGAACATATGGCATTCAAAAGTTATAAGCACAAAAACCAAGTTAAGACTATTCAATTCAAATGTAATATCCACCCTCATTTATGCATGCGAAAGCTGGAAAACAACTAAAAAAATAGACAAGAAATTAGACTCTTTTGAAAACAAATGCATAAGGAAAATTCTCGGCATCAAGTGGAATGAATTCAAGAACAATGCAGAGAGAAGACAGATGACTGAACAACAACCAGTCTCATGAGTGATCAGGAAAAGGAGATGGGCATATGTTGGTCGCTTGATGAGAAGAAATGATCAGAGAATCCCAAAACAAGCTATCAAGTGGAACACAACAGGCCGAAGAAAAAGAGGCAGACCGCGTGAAACTCTGAAGAGGACATTATTAAGAGAGGCCAAATTAACAGGCATAAAATCCTTTGATGAGGTTGATCACTGAAGACAGGAAAAATTGGCGAACTACTTTGCGAGCCCTATGTGACGTTTAACGGCACGGGAAGGATATTATATATCAGAAATATTGTGAGACTTCTACGAATGTTCTAGAAAGCTGCTTCCGATATTTTTGTTTTCCTTCTGGCAGGTCCCCTACTGAAACTAGTAATAATTCCCTGCGTTCGTCGCGGTTTCCTGCCTTTCCTTCACATCTTGCTATTAAACCGAAGACGGACATTTCTAACTGCGCCACACGGACGACACCCCCACCCCCCCCCCTTTAATGATCTCTCATGTACCCCCATTTTGAGAACCGCTGCTTAAAAAATAAAATAAAACAGAATATTACTATACAACACACGCACACACATGACCATTGTTCGCCTTCTGTCACTAGTTACATATAACAGTTCAATGTGTCTGATTTCACGTCACCTAATTCATAAAATAAGCACCTGACCATGCAGTTTTGGGGAACGCTGAGACAGTTTATTTTTGTTCTTTCCTGCATTCTTTGAATAATTAACAATAACACTTCATTTGCTTCATGTGCCAAACACGCGTACTTTCTTCTCAGGAACGTCTCCAAGACTAAGTTTTAAAACATCTGATCTGGTCTTTTCCGCACTTCAGAAACTTCCTTTTCTTTTTTATAGAAGTCTATGCTTAGTTCATCATCTGAGAAATGAAGTAATTTACCCAATTTATAGACAGACGGACAGATAGATACAGATAAACAGATGCAGATAGACAGACACAGACAGACCAGACAGACAGATACTGACAGACAGATAGATACAGATAGACACAGACAGATACTGACAGACAGATAGATACACAGAGATACAGACAGATACAACAGACAGATACAACAAACAGCTACAACAGACAGATACAACAGACAGATACAACAGACAGATACAACAAACAGATACAACAGACAGATACAACAGACAGATACAGACAGATATAGATAAGACTGATAGGCTCGCCCTCCTCTTCAGTATCTCCATCAGAGTACAACGACTGTAATCTGTATTATGGTTCATACTTTAGATAAACATTTTCAACTTTACATATCACACGTCTTAAGTTTAATAAATCCAGCCTTATAAACTAAATATGGCTATTTTAGTCATTTTAAAAAATGTTATGATAACCCACGCCTGGGTATTCGTGTATTCCGTTCAGGCTTTTCATACATCACAATTCAGAACTTTTATCAACTGAATTTACCCTGATTCGTGAGTTAGTTTCTTCTGGTCATTTTAGTTATCTCTACTGCTCTCTAGTCGCTTAAAGCATCAAAGTGTATCAAGCCCTACGATGCAGAAACTACAAGTACTCACCTCAGTCAAGACTTGAAGATCCCCCAAGTCACCCGAACTGTTTTGTGAACTGAGTTAGCGTTGTGAAGCAGCCAGCACGGCCCCGTGTGCACAAGCTCTGGCCAAAGAGACAAACTCTGCTGTCATTCCTGGCGTCCGTTTCAGGTGACGGGCGCGTGCGATGGTGAGGCACGCGCCAATGCTTGACATTTACTGATTAATCCTGGCCCCGCGTACCAGGTAACGTCCCAGGTAAATCTTGGATACCACTGGTGGGGGCACTTTGGCAAAACGTCTGCCTTGGCGCTGGGGCTCAGTTTAGGGTTTTGTAAATAAACGGCATTAATCGACGTTTCGCTGACTCTAGACACAAACTGTCACGTCCAGAATGCCTGACTCTTCATAAATCTTCATTTATTACCATTAGACGGAAGAAATAAACTGTTATCTTATTCCCGCAATGTTACTATTCGAGATGAGTATAACAGTTATGATAAAACGCTTGTTTATGATGGCTGGATTTTCGAGGTTAAGAACAAGGCACGAGCAAGCCTTGTGACACTGACAGGTCTGGGCCTTCCTGTTGGCTGATACTCTGGGCCCGGGGTCTGTGGGCCAAGATTTCGCGGATTTCCTGGTAAATTTTCCCAGCTCGTGTCTGGTCACAGATGGGCAGAAAAGCCGCAGGATCGATGGTCTGGGTCGAACGTCCACACGTTCCTTGTAGCGTGCTTGTATGATAGCCTGTCATGTGATTGTAGCCAATATGTATGACTATCCGTCAGGTGGTCGCTGTTTTCGTGGTGTACAGTCTGTTATTTGTCTTAGTTTAAATGTCTGTATGTCGCACACATACGTGTTATATGTATGATTGTTTTCTGTATATCTGCAGATATTGTGTTATCATCGCAGTCATGTTTATTATGTGTTTGTTTTCTGTTTAACTGCGGTTATTGTGTGTTATCATAATATACTTTGTATGCATGTAGTTTCAATACCACAACATGAGGAACGTAAGAGATACGCAGGAAACGACTAAATTTGACTCTTTCAACATCGGGGGCCACTGGATTTCAGAAATGAGATACGCCCATGACACTGTTCTTCTATCAAACAGCTCAGAGGGACTGCAACAGTTGATTCTCTCAACCAAAAGGCACAACAAAGCTCAGAACCTCTTTTTAAACACCAACAAAACCAAAGTAATAACAACAGACAAAATGAGAAATAAACCCAAAATTACACTGGCCCATCAAGAGTTTAAAAACATAAATAATTTGAATACCTAGGTTCAGTCATAACCAACAATGGCAACCGCGCAGTGGAGATCTAAAGAAGAATTGCTGTTGCATCACAGTAGCACAAATGAAGAGTATGTGGCAAGGTACCAACAAGAAAATAAAATTATGTTTACTAAGAGCTTACATATGCCCAGTGGCAACATACATATGTCAAACATGGACACTTAACAAATCACTAGAAAAGAGAATAACAACATTTGAAATGAAATGTTACAGAAGGGCACTTAGAATATCATGGATAGAACAAAACAAAAAAAAAGAGAGAGGGATATTGATGGGGTTAGGTGTCACAGAAAACTGGCTCGTTAACAGCATAAAAATGAGAAAGCTGAGATACCTCGGCCACATCAAGAGACACAAAAACCTGGAGAGGTTGATAGTAGAAGGCTTTGTCCCGGCAAAAGAGAAAAGGGACGACCTGGCCGCAGGTGGACTCAGGACATCACGAAAAGTCTGAATGTGTCGCTGCGAGACGCTGGTCAACTTGAGCAAGACCAGTGCACTTAAGGAGGCTATGAGATGGACAACGTTCTGGAAAGGACATGTCACATGAATGAGTTTCAAGGCCAGCCTTAGGACAAATCCAACTAGGATACCCCCACCCCCCACCTCAAGCTCCGGGTTGCAAGCTAAGTTAGCCAATCAAAACCATCAAAACCTCAGACTTCTCAGAGATAGTGTCACATTTTTGTCTAATAAATACTGGCTTTGGGCCCCTCACTTTCTCGGGCCAGCCCCGTGTTGCTATATGTCTGATCGTGCTATATGGAGAGGGTCGCGGCCTCGTGGTACAGCTTCAGCTAAGAAAGAAAAGAGAACAAAAACTGAAGATATACAAGAGACAATCGCGAAGAGACGGGATCTTGCAACACAAACATAGTTTGCTGTTACTGCGACCAATTATATCAGTCTTCTGCTATCTCCCTGGAATATCAACCTGGTATTCTTTGCAGCCGACGTTGAGGCACACCAAGGTGTCGGTTTGGAAGCGGGTTATGGCGGTTATTTTTTTTCAGTCCCTGAAAGGAGCTAAAAAGCAGGAGACGTACTGTACTTCTTTACCAGACTCCACCACCATAGGGTCTTATGCTAGGCCTGTTACTGGGGGGGGGTACCAGCGGAGAGGTGGGACAGGGTCTTGATCAGCAATGGTTCGTCAACTCTGGCGCTAGCTTGTCAGCTATGAGTCGCTGACTACCAGATCGGACAGTTTCTTGATAAATGAAAATATAACAAAACAAAACAAAAATAAATCACTAAAATTAAGTGGCATCCTCTGAGCTTTGCTAGACCACTGTACACGTTGTATGTGTACGGCGTAATCTAGTGCTGGATGAGTGTACGTCTGATGATTCATGTTGTACGTAATTACAGCTCAACATAAAACATCTTTAAAAAAAAGAACACTTCACGTTGATTTTGACCGCGACTCTAGAATAACCTCTACATTGAAGAACAAGTCCAAGCATAAGTCCATCTCCAAGATCTCGCATATGTACTTCATGCTTAATCTCTTTCTCAGCACTCATGTACACAGAAGGACCTCGCGTACTTCTATACGTCCATTCTCCATCCTCTCGCTTTCACGGATGTTTTCTTTCCAAAAGTAACACCAAAAGCCCCTCTCGTGACAAGTTCAGTAGCAGCTCGATTATATGTGACCAGGGTTCACATAACAATGCAGTAGTGTGAACTATCATATTATTGATGAAGATTGAAGATGATTAAGTTTTTCTTTTGATCATAACACATCGGGGTCTCACACGCATTACCACATTCGCTAGACCAGAGCAAGCCCGATGAAATGTTCACTGCATTATTTAATTCTGACAAATAAGTTCAAGATGTATTGTGGACAACATCAACTGGATTGAATAACTTAATCATTTGTTTCACAATATCAAACTCTATCATATTCTACTTGCAGCATTTCGTCAATGTTCTCAACTTCAAGATATTCTACATGTGATACTAGGACGATTCTGAACTCTGTTGTCTAATAGATCACGTGGTCTGCTAATTTCTAGTCTGAAAACTCTTTACTCGAAGTTTCAAAGTAACAAATCTTCTTAATCACTTGAATCACTTGAAACACATCTTCCGTCTAACACTATTTCTGATTCTGTATCGTCTCGTTCTCTTTTTTTGTTCGTCTGTGTTTCGGTCCCCTCCGTGTCTCCTAGTGAGTGTTTTCGAATCGTGGCATGGACTGTCTTCCACTGATGTCTGGACTGTCTTCCACTGATGTCTGGACTGTCTTCCACTGATGTCTGGACTGTCTTCCACTGATGTCTGGACTGTCTTCCACGGATGTCTGGATTGTCTTCCACTGATGTCTGGACTGTCTTCCACTGATGTCTGGACTGTCTTCCACTGATGTCTGGATTGTCTTCCACTGATGTCTGGATTGTCTTCCACTGATGTCTGGACTGTCTTCCACTGATGTCTGGACTGTCTTCCACTGATGTCTGGATTGTCTTCCACTGATGTCTGGATTGTCTTCCACTGATGTCTGGATTGTCTTCCACTGATGTCTGGATTGTCTTCCACTGATGTCTGGATTGTCTTCCACTGATGTCTGGACTGTCTTCCACTGATGTCTGGACTGTCTTCCACTGATGTCTGGACTGTCTTCCACTGATGTCTGGAGCGGCCTCTGCTTACTGACCATCCTGGTTCATACTGTACCCCTCTCTTGTCCTCTTTGCCGTTCTTCTCTGATCGTCCCTCTCTCTCTCAAACTGCCCCGTAACTTATATGTCGTATGTCAATTGTCCAATAGGCCACGCCTCTAAATATTTAATTGGTCAGCTGACCGAGTTGGTCACTCCTTTATTTAAAAACCGTGTGCAATACCGTCCTAAGATTAGAAAGCTAATACGTGTCAGTCTGCGTCAACTCCGTCTATACAACTGTCATTTACCTAAGGCATTATCTTGCTCTTTCACGTCAGAGGTTTTATTATGTCCTCGCTTTTCATTGCGTCCGTCTCTTCTATTCGTCTTTTCTATTCTGTTTACTTCTGTCAGCGTCCAGTCATACTATTGTCATGGAAGTTTTTTTTTCTACCTTGCTCTAATTTTCCTATTTACTTTTTCTGTTGCTATTAGATGTTGCTATTATGCCTACAATATATTCATATCATATCCATAATCACATTCACAATCATATTCATAATCATATCCATAATTATGTTCATAATCACATTCATAATCTACTTCATGATCATATTCATAATCATATTCATTAATAATAATAATATAATACTATAATCATTACTTACAAGGCCATGCTACGTTCACATCCTCACTCGTTTAGACGTGTGCTTTAGTAACACCTGAACAGCCATGACACACTTAGTAACCCGTACACGACGCGAAAACCAGGGGATTGAAATTCTCTACGGGTATTCATCCATTCATCCATGTCCTTCGGCTAAGCAGCCAGCGCAGCAGCAAATTCTCTCCACGTCTTGGGTCTGCGGTCAACTTTTTTGTATTGTGCCCTAGCGCTGCTGCATGCTACTCATTTCTGCTTCTACAGTTTCCCGTCAGGTAGCCTTTGGTCGTCCTCTCTTTCCTTTTCCCTCGGGTGCCCATCTCATGGCTGTTTTAGTGATATTCTTGCAACACAAGACCAATCCATTTCCAATTTTTTTTGCTGTTAAGACGTGCATATCTTCCAGTCCACATAGAGCAACTAGGTCTCTGTTATTTATACTCGGGTTTTACAGCAGCGAAAAATAGCAAAATCATCAGTTTTACAAGTAACTATTGATGCGTGAAAATAAAGTTATCCATGTGTCAAATAACGGACGGTTACTAGTTATTTGGAGACCAAAAATAGAAGAATTATATCATATTTATTCGTTTCATCGTGAAAGTATAATGGATGAAAAATGCGTGGTATTTTCGGCAGAAGAATCTGACAGATAAGACTAAGTGAAAGGATAAAAGCAAGAGGGGGGAGGGGAAGTTGACAGATGGAGATTGCTTGCTGATATTAGACACAGACAGACATGACCGTAAGATGATAAGTTTCGCGTGTACCAGGCACAGATTCCAGATTTCAAGCTTATGTCAGCTGGAATGTCATATTTGTGGGGCTTTTGTTTGTTTTAATGGAAGCCATGATTGTAGAAGCCACACTGTCTTCTTCAAAGCTCGTGTCGTTTAAGCTACAACTGGACACTGCGAGAAGCTCGTCTGTCGTTGTGGAAACTTGCCAGTTCCAGAAGAGTGCGTGACAAGGGAGTCGGTGTATATAAGCTTTGATAAGAGAGGCAACGTTTTAAACCAAGCACAAAAACTATGGGAATTAATGACAAGTGCTATAATATTCATATAAATAACAACAATGGGAGAAGATATATATATAGTTCATCATTTCCATCAGGTGTCGCGCAGATGGGGACAGGTAGGCGTAGAAGACCGTTACTTCTCTACTGATTTCAAAATGTGATGCTTTCCCTCAATCTTTGCTATTGATATTTTTTAATGCTGTTATTTTAGTCAGTCAGTCTGCCTGCCTTCCTGCCTGCCTGCCTGTGTGCCTGCCTGTCTGTCTGCCT
>CM019716.1:19317280-19322280 GCA_009760885.1 Achatina immaculata | reverse complement strand
TAGCAAAGAGGGAGAGAAACGAAGGAGAAACAATGGGGGCAGTAGTAGAGAGGGAGAGAAACGAAGGAGAAACAGTGGGGGCAATAGGAGACGAAGAAGAAAGAATGGGGGCAGTAGCAGAGAGGGAGAGAGACGAAGAAGAAACAATGGGGGCAATAACAGAGAGGGAGAGAGACGAAAGAGAAACAATGGTGGCAGTAGCAGAGAGAGACGAAGAAGAAACAATGGGGTGGGCAGTAGCAGAGAGGGAGACGAAAAATAAAAAAACGGGGGCAGTAGCAGAGAAAGAGACGAAGAAGAAACAACAGGGGCAGTAGCAGAGAGAGAGAGAGAGAGAGAGAAAGACGAAGAAGAAACAACAGGGGCAGTAGCAGAGAGAGAGAGAGAGAAAGACGAAGAAGAAACAACAGGGGCAGTAGCAGAGAGAGAGAGAGAGAGAGAGAGAAAGACGAAGAAGAAACACAGGGCAGTAGCAGAGAGAGAGAGAGAGAGAGAGAGAAAGACGAAGAAGAAACAACAGGGGCAGGAGCAGAGAAGGAGACGAAGAAGAAACAACAGGGGCAGTAGCAGAGAGAGAGAGAGAGAGAGAGAAAGACGAAGAAGAAACAACAGGGGCAGGAGCAGAGAAGGAGACGAAGAAGAAACAACGGGGGCAGTAGCAGAGAGAAGAGAGAGAGAAGAAAGACGAAGAAGAAACAACAGGGGCAGTAGCAGAGAAGGAGACGAAGAAGAAACAACAGGGGCAGTAGCAGAGAAAGAGACGAAGAAGAAACAACAGGGGCAGTAGCAGAGAGAGAGAGAGAGAGAGAGAAAGACGAAGAAGAAACAACAGGGGCAGGAGCAGAGAAGGAGACGAAGAAGAAACAACGGGGGCAGTAGCAGAGAAAGAGACGAAGAAGAAACAACGGGGGCAGTAGCAGAGAGAGAGAGACGAAGAAGAAACATCGGGGGCAGTAGCAGAGAGGGAGACGAAGAAAAAACAACGGGGGCAGTAGCAGAGAGAGAGAGAGAAAGACGAAGTAGAAACAACGGGGGCAGTAGCAGAGAGAGAGAGAGAGAGAGAGAGAGACGAAGAAGAAACAACAGGGGCAGTAGCAGAGAGAGAGAGAGAGAGAAAGACGAAGAAGTAACAACTGGGGCAGTAGCAGAGAGGGAGACGAAGAAGAAGCAAAGAAGGCAGTAGCTGAGAGGGAAAGGAAAAAGAAACAATGGGGCAGTAGCTGAGAGGGAGAGAGACGAATAAGAAACAATGGGGGCAGTAGCAGAGAAGGGGACGGATTAGAAATAATGGGAGCAGTAACAGAGAGGGAGACAAATAAAAAACAATGAGAGCAGTAGCAGAGAGAGAGAGAGAGAGAGAGAGAGAAAGAAGAAACAATAGGGGCAATAGCAGAAAGGGAGACTAAGAAAAAAGAATGGGGGCAGTAGCAGAGAGGGAGACGAAAAAGAAACAATGGAGTCAGTAGCAGAGAGAGACGAAGAAGAAACACGGAGGCAGTAGCAGAGAGGGGGACGAAGAAGAAACAATAGGGGCAGTAGCAAAGAAGGATAGGAAGAAGAAACAATGGGGCATAGCACAGAAAGAGAGACTAACGAGAAACAATTGGGGGGAGGGGGCAGTAGCAGAGAGAGAGAGACAAAGAAGAAACAATGGGAGCAGTAGCAGAGAGGGAGAGAGACGAAGAAGAAACAACAGGGATAGCTGAGAGGGAGACGAAGAAGAAACAACGGGGGCAGTAGCAGAGAGGGAGAGAGACGAAGAAGAAACACCGGGGACAGCTGAAAGGGAGACGAAGAAGAAACAACGGGGGCAGTAGCAGAGAGGGAGAGAGACGAAGAAGAAACAACGGGGACAGCTGAGAGGGAGACGAAGAAGAAACAACGGGGACAGCTGAGAGGGAGACGAAGAAGAAACAACGGGGGCAGTAGCAGAGAGGGAGAGAGACGAAGAAGAAACAACGGGGACAGCTGAGAGGGAGACGAAGAAGAAACAACGGGGGCAGTAGCAGAGAGGGAGAGAGACGAAGAAGAAACAACGGACAACAAGTAGCAGAAAAAGAAGAAGATGCCATAACGGAGGCAAGGAGAGACCATGATGCCCAGATAAGATCGATGACAGATTAAAGGGTGAGACTGAGAGCGAGCTTGCGCCACCATCATGGCTATACAACAATAAAAGCGGTAACGAAACAGCCAACAACACGATCTTCCGGTCATGTTCCCTGGAATGCGTTCTCGAGGAGGTTGTACGTTGAAAACTGCACTTCACTGACACATCAACGCTCAATATTTACTGAGAGGTGCTGACGCTGGAACGTGATGTTGTTGTTGTTGTTGTTGTTGTTGTTGTTGTGTTGTTGTTGTTGTTGTTGTTGTTGTTGCACGCTTTGTTTTCATTTACAATATGAGCTGGTTATTTAAAAGATAGATCTTATCAAATCTGGTTATTTATAGATGAGTTTTTAAAGGAATGATCTTGTCAAATCTGGTTATTTATAGATGGTTATTTAAGGGAAAGATTGTTATTTAAGGGAAAGATCTTGTCAAATCGGGTTATTCATAGATGGTTATTTAAGGAAAAGATCTTGTCAAAAAATACACTTGAGGTAAGATGAGAGCCCATGCCAGAGAGGCGAACACAGGTCAAGGGGCTACTTAAAGGTCATGTCAAACCAGAGAAGATGAACCACTTAAAATCAGACTGTCAAGCGAGGCTTATTTAGGTCGGGCCAAGACAGATCAAGGAAAAAACAAGGTCAGACGGAAAGGTCTGGACAGTTAAGATCAAGTCATGCCATGTCAGGTCAGGTCAGCTCAGACAGAGTTAGGTCAATCAGGACGGCTAATTTAGGTCAGGTGATGTCAGTCATACCAGATCATGCCAGTATTAGACAAAGAAAAGTTAAGGCTAAGTCTCGGTAGATCAAGTCATTACGGACCTAATCCAGGGCAGTGTGTGTTTGCGAATATGTGCGTGGTTATGGCTTTTATTGTAGCACATATTGAACTAGTATTGTATATTTGTACTCTTCTAAACACGGGTTTTGTCCACACACTGTACTGTACTATGGTAGTATGTGTGTGTGTGTGTGTGGCTAACTGTCTTGAAGTAGTTAATTCTTCATGGACTGTTACAAACGTCACTATTTACAGAGCAAAGTAAGAGAACAAATATTGTAGGATTAAACCTCGAAAAAATCGTAGACAAAGCACTTTAGTGAGACGTGAGAGAAAGAAAAATCACAAGAGAATTACCTGGGATTCGAACACGGACTCCGGTAGGACGAGCAGCCGTCTAGCCACGAGAGAACAGCGTACTATCGACTTAGCCAATTAGCACCTCGTTTCTTTCCGGGTGTCACGATCTCTCATGTCTGCTGAGCAGTTACTAAAGACTATGTCAACAAAACACCTTTTTTTAGGGGTGTTACACAAGTGACACAACAGACCGTGTGACATACGAAAACTCAGGACAATCAACCACTACATATCCCTGCACGAGCATGACCAGTTTCATATAATCAACTCACTCAACACCACAGCTGATACTCAGCATGAATCCATTTATCATAGGATTCAGCAGGTACATAAATCACAGAAGTTTAATGATGAGTTCCCATTTGTTAAATGCATGTGTGTGTGACTGATGTAAGCAATTACAATGAGAATAGAAATACGGTCCGGGCGATTAGCGTTGTCATGGAACCCTCACTAACATGCAACATCAAAAAACATACTAACCTCATATATATCGAACACCTCCATACACAACCTTCCAACCAAGAATCACATGTTGTCCTAAAAAGGACAATCAAACTTACAACAGTACTTAATAAACCTTAGAACTTTTTGTCCTAAAAAAAGGACAAATCCATCTACCAAAAACTACATTCTGACTTAAACATACATGTGTCCTAACAAGGACAATCAACTTTAACACTTACGTGACGAACCAAGTCCTAACAAACATCCTTTCCAGAGAAAAACTCACACACGACCTGTCTCTACAACATTCAGACGATAAAACTAACTCATTCATACATCCCGCCACTCAAAACCACGTGATTGAGTTCTCCCTCGGAACACGGAGATACTTTCTCCGTGCTAGCATAAACAGGTGAGTTATGGTCTATAACTGTTTGACCACAACAACAGGGTTCTCACCAAAAAAATATGTGGGTACTGCTCTTCAGTGTCAATACAAATATCATAGCTACTATTAAGATTGTGGCATGTAGGGATTAAAGTGTTGTAGCAGGCAGACATTACATACGAGCTGTGATTGTATTGCTTTTCTTAAAGACGATGATATTATTCCAGATACAGTTCTACATGTACTCCTTCAATCTTGCCCTGTTAATCAAGGGCATTGAACACACATGTGGGACATGAAGCATCCTTGAGATATGACACATCCGTGAGATATGACACATCCGTGAGATATGAAACATCCGTGAGATATGACACATCCGTGAGATACAAACATCTGTGAGATACAAACATCTGTGAGATATGATACATCCGTGAGATATGATACATCCGTGAGATATGAAACATCGGTGAGATATGAAACATCCGTGATATATGAAACATCCGTGAGATATGAAACATCTATGAGATATGACACATAACGTGTGTCAGGACAAATATGCGGGATGATGCATATTTTAAACATCACACACACACACTTGGGATGTGATACATAAATTGGAGTTGATACGTATATGGGATATGGGACACACACGTAGAACAAAATACCTGGGTGGAATATAACGCATGGCCAGTATGTTCTTAGAGTGCCACTGGCCTCTTTGTTCCCGTATCTCCTGATCCACTTATCTCAGTTTCATTTGGACAAATTCCAAGAAACCAAGAAAATCACAAGCAATCAATCATCATCCGACTCACCCCCACGCTATGCTGATGTTCAGAATGTTTACAGCAGCGGGGATATTCGGAAACATTACCGAGCCCTAAAATTCCGTCATGCGAGTGGTTGG
>CM019716.1:19299780-19314780 GCA_009760885.1 Achatina immaculata | reverse complement strand
TTTTCGTGATAAACAACATTACTTTTAATGAAATAAATTGCATATGCATGATAACTTCGCGGGCCGCAAAAAGAGGGCTCAATGCCGCAAGTTGGACACCATTATCAGAAACACATATACGTTATACGCCCTCACATAGATTCGATTTTCAAACATTTAATGTCTTTTCTTGCACATGCTACTAAAAATATTGATTTTAGTTTTAGTTGTATGCATTTGCCACTCATACATGCACGGCGTGGCGTAGTGGTCTATGTGTGTTGACTCGTGTTGTATGTTCAACATACAAAATACACTAGCATCTAAACAAACGAAAACTTCAAGATGACTTTGGCTGCGATTCAGGTACAACCTCTACATTGAAGAACAGGTCCAAGCGCAAGTATAGCTCCCAAGATCTCACATATATACTCCACATAATTCTCAGCACTCATGCAGACAGATAGGGGCTTCGAAAACTTCCATACGACTATCCTCTAGTTTTCGTACAGAAGTTCTCTCTCCAAAAATCCTTCTCGTGACTAAGTTAAATAGCAACTCAGTCACATGACCAGATGACCAACGGTCACATGGTCACTTGCATAAAGGTGTATTGTAGTAAACCTGAACAGCTACGACAGTCAGAAACATATCTTACATCCTTCCCGTCCCATTAAACGTCACATAGGGCTCGTGTGGTAGTTTACCAAGTTTTCCTGTTTTCGGCGAGCTTTTCACCTCATCAAGGGATTTTATGCCCACTGAACTGGCCTCTCTTAACAATGTCCTCTTTAGAGTTTCCTGTGGTCGGCCTCTTTTTCTTCGGCCTGTTGTGTTCCACTTGATAGCTTGTTTGGGGATTCTCTGACAGTTTCTTCTCATCACATGACCGATATATGCCCATCTTCTTTTTCTGATCACCCATGAGACATGTTGTTGTTTGCTCATCTGCCTTATCTCTGCGCTGCTCTTGAATTCGTTCCACTTTATACTGATTATTTTCCTTAGCCATTTGTTTTCATAAATACTAAAATTCTTCCTGCACACAATAGGAATCTTGGATTTATAGAGCTAGTTTATAAAGCAAGCTCTAAGTCTTTGGCAAACATACAGATAAATGAAAGATTTAATTGTAGGAATACTGAATTGCAGAATCTTATCTTAATTATCGAAATGCACACAGCTAATACTTTAGATAACATTACCATTCGGAACGAAGTTTTAAAGAAGTAACACAAAGAAATGAGGATAAGTCTCGCTGACGTATGAACACAAATAAAATAACCCAGAATTAGTACGAGAAGAAATCTAGTCCAAGTACTATCAGATGATTAAACGCAACACTAGAAACTCGGCATTTAAATATTTAGCATTAGTTCCAACTGACTTGTCTCCCCATGGCACGATTGATTTCGTTGTCTCCCTTGCACGAGGTAAAACTACAAAGTGCGTGCTCAAATTTACAAGTTTATTTATTCTGTCCCTACCTTTGATGTAATATTCATGAGCAGGGAGGGTACTTCTATAGGACAACCAGGCTGTGATGGCTTGAGCACTGAAGTGTGACGAAGCTGGAACGTTTTTCATGCTCCACCCACTGCGCGGAATTTTCATTTTTAAAAGAAACAAAAAAAAATTTTTTTTAAACTAAAGGATAAAGAGATAAAAGCTTCGATATTTGCGAAAGACATGTCTACGGAGAAGACGTGACATATACTGCAGAAAAACAGCAGGGATCACGTTCTGTGTAGAGCAGTGTTTCCCAACCTTTTCATGCCCCACCTCTACGCCTCAAAGATTTTGATACGCCCCCCAGTCATCATCAGCATCATCATCATCATCATCATCATCATCATCGCCTTTCACTCCCATGAGAGTATAGGCCACGGATAAAGGCTCTCCAGTCATCCCTGTTCTTGGAATTATTCTCTGCTTCCTTCCATGTGCACCCCTTGACTCTGAGCACTGTCATAATTTCCTTTCTCAGAAATAGTTCTAGGACTTCCTCGATTTCTGTTTCCTTGAGGAAACAGTGCTGTCTTGCTATGCTGGTGTCAGGTTTCCTCATTGTGTGTGGCCAATCCACTTCCATTTCCTAGACATGATTTGTAAGTTTATAGGTTCTTGTCCTGTCTTTATCAGACCTCCTCGTTCCTGATCTTGTCCTGCTATTTAATGCTGGAAAATCACCAAAACCATAGAAAACAAGATGAATTCTTTCCAGACTAAATGTTTACGAAGAATTAGAAAAATATTTTGGCCAAACACCATAAGAAACAACATCTTGTTGGCAGAAATGCAGATGAAGCCACTGACAGCAATTATCGAGGAAAGACGCTGGCGATGGTTGGGACATGTGCTCCGAATGACTGACAACTCACTACCATAAATAGAACTAAGATGGACACCACAGGGGAACAGAAGTAAAGGTAGACCAAAAGAGACATGGAGAAGAACAACAGAAAGGATGTTGAGCAATAGAGGGCTCACCTGGGCAAGAGCAGAAAAAAAGGCAAAGGACAGGCATTTGTGGAAAACCCTTGCGGAAGCCCCATGTGCCCTGTGCACTTAAGGTTCAGATATATATATATATTATATATATATATATATATTATATATATATATATATATATATATAGTTCAGTTTGGCTGAATTATTACTTAAGATCTGAAGTTTCTCTTGCATTTGTGTGTGGCTGTGTGCCAGAAGTGCCACATCATCTGCGAAGTCAAAATCGTCCAATTGGTTCCACAATTTTCATTGTATCTTGTTTATTTTCCCTTGTGTGGCAGTTTTCACGATCCAATCAATTGCTAGAAGAAATAGGAATGGTGATAGCAAACATCCCTGGCGCACGCCTGTTTCCATTTTAAAACTTTCTGTGGGAGTTCCTCCATGCACGATTCCACAAGTTGTTCCTTCATATGCGGTCTTTACGAGCTTTGTTATCTTGGCTGCGATACCATAGCGTCCCAATAGTTTCCATAGCACTCTGTTCCATACCCCTGACTACGTTACGCTGTATAATATCCCGGGCAGGATCGATACCCTCATCCTTTCAGCCCCTCTTCTTGTTTCTTCTACGCCAGTAGCGTCCATTTTCCTAGGAAACAAGGGCCATAACTGTATCCAGGAGTCAAATGGCGGGGCCATTATAACTCAATTATTTTTGGCCATATAATATATATATAGCGTGCTTCGCTCAGCCCCAGTACCTTTATATTATATTTATTAATTTCTCTCGCTATTATGGCAGCCTTTCCACTTTCATACACGGTTCTAACATTCCAACATGCAATGGTAAAAGGTGTCCTGGTGCTCAGCTGGGATGTCGGTTCTACAGCTTCTTTTGTTAAGTTAGATACATGCTGTCCTGGCCTTGGTTATTCTAGCTTTAACATCCTTTTCTGTTCCCCCGTATTTATCCACTATGCTGCCTAAATATGTGAAACACTCTACTTCCTCAATTGGCACTCCCTCAATTACCATGAGGCTATTATGAGTGCTATTACTATTCATTATCTTTGTTTTTTTAAATCTGTTAATATATAGTTCAGTACTAGAGCAAACCAGGCTTTTGCAGTGCTGCAGACTATATGGAAATACTAAAAAAACTAAGCATAAATACGAAAATCAGGATATTTAAGAGTAATGTTCTAAGTGTACTACTCTATGGAAGTGAATGCTGGAAAATCACCAAAACCATAGAAAACAAGATGAATTCTTTCCAGACTAAATGTTTACCAAGAATTAGAAAAATGTTTTGGCCAAACACCATAAGAAATAACATCTTGTTGGCAGAAATGCAGATTAAGCCACTGACAGCAATTATTGACGAAAGACGCTGGCGATGGTTGGGACATGTGCTCCGAATGACTGACAACTCACTACCATAAATAGAACTAAGATGGACACCACAGGGGAACAGAAGTAAAGGTAGACCAAAAGAGACATGGAGAAGAACAACAGAAAGGATGTTGAGCAATAGAGGGCTCACCTGGGCAAGAGCAGAAAAAAAGGCAAAGGACAGGCATTTGTGGAAAACCCTTGCGGAAGCCCCATGTGCCCTGGGCACTTAAGGTTCAGATATATATATTATATAGTTCAGTTTGGCTGAATTATTACTTAAGATCTGAAGTTTCTCTTGCATTTGTGTGTGGCTGTGTGCCAGAAGTGCCACATCATCTGCGAAGTCAAAATCGTCCAATTGGTTCCACAATTTTCATTGTATCTTGTTTATTTTCCCTTGTGTGGCAGTTTTCACGATCCAATCAATTGCTAGAAGAAATAGGAATGGTGATAGCAAACATCTGTGGGAGTTCCTCCATGCACGATTCCACAAGTTGTTCCTTCATATGCGGTCTTTACGAGCTTTGTTATCTTGGCTGCGATACCATAGCGTCCCAATAGTTTCCATAGCACTCTGTTCCATACCCCTGACTACGTTACGCTGTATAATATCCCGGGCAGGATCGATACCCTCATCCTTTCAGCCCCTCTTCTTGTTTCTTCTACGCCAGTAGCGTCCATTTTCCTAGGAAACAAGGGCCATAACTGTATCCAGGAGTCAAATGGCGGGGCCATTATAACTCAATTATTTTTGGCCATATAATATATATATAGCGTGCTTCGCTCAGCCCCAGTACCTTTATATTATATTTATTAATTTCTCTCGCTATTATGGCAGCCTTTCCACTTTCATACACGGTTCTAACATTCCAACATGCAATGGTAAAAGGTGTCCTGGTGCTCAGCTGGGATGTCGGTTCTACAGCTTCTTTTCGTCTTTGACTGCACAATGGCATGCGCTCTGTTCTCAGAGTCCCTTCCTTTTCAAAGACAAAGTGTCCTGGTTTTCCTCTCCATGCTTCTGTAATGCTCCAGTTTTTTTGTTGTTTTTTTTTTTTGGCAGGGAACAGGTCGTTGGCCTATCCCCCAACCTCCTTAATCGCCTCTTACGACATGCCTTGAAGGTGGCAGTGGTCCTATTCTTTTCTCCCCAGATCTGGGCCCCAGTAACCACACGGACACACTCCCTCTCTCCCGTAGCATATATAAATATTATCTAATTCTCCCCCCCCCAAAAAAAAATTCAAATTGCTTCCTCCCCACCCCCCAACCCCCCCCCCCCACCCCCCACGGGACTACGGCCCAGGTTGGGAAGCACTGGTGTAGAGTAAAGGCTGTTGTTGTGTATCAGGTTTTAATGGCGTGGATCAAAACAAAAGGTCTACAACAATGTCGCTGATTGTTGCATTGGTTACGGATTAGACCTTTCTTTGCGCCCCTGGGTCTGGTGACGAAGTTGGGGAAAGCTTTATGGTGCTGGTGATCGCCTGTGATCGTTCGGCAAACGACTTGTCACTCAGCAAGGTCTAAACAGGTGGACAGGTCAGATAAAGTATTGAAGAGAAATCTCTTGAACCATCAGAGTAAGGTCCCCTAAGACGGGTAGGTTAGATAAAATATTGAAGAGAAATCTCTTGAACCATCAAAGTAAGGTCCACTAAGACGGGTAGGTTAGATAAAATATTGAAGAGAAATCTCTTGAACCATCAAAGTAAGGTCCACTGAGACGGGTAGGTTAGATAAAATATTGAAGAGAAATCTCTTGAACCATCAAAGTAAGGTCCACTGAGACGGGTAGGTTAGATAAAATATTGAAGAGAAATCTCTAGACCATCAAAGTAAGCTCCGCAGAGACGGGTAAGTTAGATAAATTATGGGAAATAAATCTCTAGACCATCAGAGTAGGGTTCCAGATAAATTATTGGAAAGAATTCTCCAGACCACCGGAAATAGAAAATTAATAGCCTGTTGGTGTTCAGTGTGCCCACAAATAAACCCCACATCCCCATTTGAAAAAAAACTTTGAACGGTGGCCAGGAGGCCACTGGCTAAGTGGGCCCTGCCTCCCTCAGGGAGACTGGCTGGCTTGGGTTAAATTCTACCTTTACACCGCGACTGACCCTGCAAGCCGGCGGTAGATCTCTTTACATCTCATAAGAAAACAATCCGCCAAGACCTATCAAAAAGGCCCGTTTGTGTTTCACTGAAAGGTATAGCAGAAAGAAGACAAGACAAGGCAAAACACAAGTTTTCCAGCAATTATCAGGTTCTCTCTGTGTCTTATCATGACAGGTTCAAAAAAAAAAAAAAAAGGTTTCATCATTACTCCCTCTAGGTTGTATCTAATCAAGACCTTTCCGCAACTTATCTCGTAGCTTTCTCATTGGTCTTTTTATAACAGAATGAAAGGAGGCGGAGGGGAACAATCTTTCATTCGAAGCTGAATGTCTGCATTCATACTGTTGTATTCATTTGTTCTTTACTTGCTATGCCGAACAGCATCAACGGTGTGAGGTTGTTCCTGCTCCTGGTCAGTTCAGGTGAGTGCTGTTCTTTGTTAGATTGTTGTATTGAAGAGATCAGAAGAAACACACACACAAAATGGTTAGGGTATATGTGCGGGTTTGGGGGTGTCTGGGTGGGGCGGGGAGAGTGGTGGAACAATGGCCGTTCTGAGTTATGGTGAAAATGGTTCATGGGGCAGGAGAGGTTGAGAAACACTGATCTACACCTTTGATTCTTTTATATTAACTTAGCCAAGGAATTTGGGGGGGGGGAGGGTTAATTGCCTTATTGTTTTTGTCAGTCGATGCCTCTCTCTCTCTCTCTCTCTCTCTCTCTCTCTCTCTCAATCTTTCTCTCTGTTTCTTTTAATCTCTCTGTTTTTATTTGTTTCCTTTTATCTCTCTGTTTCTATTATTTCTTGTTTTTATCTCTCTGTTTATTTTTATCTCTCTGTTTCTTTTTATCTCTCTGTTGTTTCTCGCTGTTTTTCATTAATATTCTTCCGACAGTTAATGAAAACACCGGTAAACTAAAAACATGTACAGGAAATATAAATCTTACGATAAGGTAAAAGAAAACAGAAGAAAAGATTAAGTAAGAATGAAGAGAACAGTGATCACATGAACTTATTAACAAAAATTGATAGAAACCATCAAAGATGTATCAGCTTTATCAGTCATGATCGAACCTCACATTATACAATAAGTAATTTCATTATTATTATTATTATTATTATTAGATTGTCTCCCATTTATTCAGTCTTTCTGTTCAAGAAACATAACCTGTATTATTATAGTAGATTGTCTCCCATTTATTCAGTCTTTCTGTTCAAGAAGCATAACCTGTATTATTATAGTAGATTGTCTCCCATCTATTTAGTCTTTCTGTTCAAGAAACATAACAAACTGAAGACTATAGAGAAAGAAAAACTTGGCAGAAAAGGCCAAAAAAAAAAAAAGGAAAAAAAAGAGAACCACACAACGAATACTTGCTGAAGACGAATCCTCAATTTCTCTCGTAACATACTTAAGCACGAACAACTGAGCTTTGCTGCTCCCTGGTGATGCTTCTCGAGAGATCTTCAGAGGAGACAGCCGGAATGGAAATTAAGTCACGGTTTAATAGTTCACAGGCCGACACACACAAGAAGACAGACATACAAGGTCACAGGCACGCAGACGTACAGGCAGAAAAACACACGGAGAAACAAGACGCACAGGCGGCCGACCACAGGCACAGACATGCAGGCAGGCAAACATATCGCAGACACACGGGCAGACAGGCACACAGGAAGACAGACATACAGGCAGGCAGACATACAGAGAGACAGGCATAAAGAGTGACAGACACAAAGGCGGACAGAGAAACACCGTAATACATATAGGCGGGCAGACAAACACCGTCACACATATAGCCAGGCAGACAAACATCGTAACACACATATATAGGCTGTAGACAAACACCGTGACAAATATAAAGGTAGACAAACAAACAGGGAGACAGATGCACAGGTAGACAGACACACAGGTAGACAGACATTCAACCAGGCGTATACATAGAGAGACAGATTCAGTGAGAAAGACACAAGGAAGAGCTATAAAGAGACAAACATCGAAGTTGAAGAGAGATAGAACCACAGAAAGACAAACACATAGGTAAATGGACGGACAGACTGAAGCAATGAATAACCTTGCAAAAAAAAAGACACAAAATGGAACAGAGGAACAGGCGGCCAGAAAGATTCGTTAGATAAATACAGGAATAAGCAGACAGACAGACAGGATAGACCGACGGATAGAAAGACTGACAAATAGGCAGACAAACACAAAGAGGTAGGACAGACAGACAGACAGATAAGGTTCTTTGTTTCTTCACTGAAACAAAGATTTACGTCGAAAGTACTGAGCGTAGCTCAACTAGTGACCCGTAATTCTCACAGTTAAGTGGCTTATCTCCCGCATTAAGTGGCTTCAACAATAGTGAAGTTATGTAGTGGACTCTGTCCCATTCACGCGAGATGGATTTGCGAGATAGGTTATTCATGAGATTTGCTAGTAGAGAAGAACAATTTGTTTAGCAAATATATCTGCATCATTGGCTGGGGCAGGCAAGTGTCGTGATGTCCACACCTTCCTGACCATCTTTTGGCTTACTCTGACTGATATTTTCTATTTTTCTTCTTTTCCTTTTCGTTCGTTTGTTCAGGCATCGGCCTCGATCTGTTTCATAAATGTGAACCTCATCTCAGGTTTTAACTTCTCAGCGTCATCGTACAGCTTGTGTTGCAGGGAGTTGAGGCCTGATCAAGCCCCTTGCCTGACTGAGATGTGTAGCTAGTATCCCCCGGAGGATATGCTGTACTTACGTTATCTCTTCGCCGCAAGAAAAGATGTCTGGTGCGTCAGTTTTTTTTTTAGTTTATGGTATAGAATACTGATGACATTCCAACCTGCAGAGGCCTGTTCTCAGTCTGAAGATTATAACTTGGTCACTTCTTGAAAGTTTGTACTGCTCTTTGTCTATCTTTGCATTTTTTGGGTATTATTTTGTTTACAGTTTTGTTAAATTTAATTCAAGAGAAATTGTTAAACGAAAATGGACCAGCCTTAGTGGGAAAACCAAGCCATTGCCTCGGTCGCTTACGTTTCGAAGTAAATTTGAATTTCTAATTTTCTAATAAATAAGTTAATTTGCTCCCCCCCCCCTCAAAAAAAACTATGTGCAGTCAGGTCAGAAAACCCCTTATCGGCTTTCATCTTGTGAATGTACGTGCAGTAACGGAATCCGTAACTACTTATTTACAGGATGTTGCGTGGCACACGTCAGTTACACTTTGCATGATGAAACCACTTTACACACTACACTGTTTGCACATCTGATAAGAAAACCCACAACAAGAAGTACGGGCTGTGCCAGGACACAGTTTTAGAAGAAAATACGAGGATGTGGTGAGTTCCTACAGTAGGTAGACCAACATTTATTCCAGGGATTCCCCAAGTGTACTGTACACCCTTCTTAGGTTCAGTGGGAAGTTTCTGGGAGGGGGTGGGGTGAGAGAATCCGGAGCGTCATGGAAGGATGGGTCTATGGGTCTTGGAGGAGGGGTATTAGAACCGAGAGCAAATGTGTTGGAGAAGGGCCAGAGATGTGTTCGAGGAACAAGAAGTGGCAACTCGAAAAAAGTTTTGGAAACACTGAAAAAAAAAATCAGAGAGAGAGAGATAGAGAAAAACATGGTGTGGTCTCTTTGTGATCAGGACAAAGTAAATACAAAGGTCACGAGTTTCACTTGCTTTATATAACATCGTCTCACCATTTACTCACAGTGTTTGTTCTTTGTTCTTTTCTTGTCCTGGTTTGTTGCTGTCTCTGACAAAGACGGTGGTCGAAATATTACTTCTTTCCTTGTTTTTAAGTTGCCAAGCAACAATTGATTTCATCACTTTTTTCTTCGCTGGCTGTTTCTTTTCAATTGGAGCGAAAACGCTGCCACATTTGCAAATCAGCGACCCACAGCTGACATTCTAATGCCAGGGTTGGCGACCCACAGCTGATATTCTAATGTCAGGGTTGGCGACCCACAGCTGACATTCTAACGTCAGGGTTGGCGAAGCATAAATGACATTCTAACGTCAGGGTTGGCGACTCATAGCAGACAAAAACCCTGTTCCTACCTCTCCGATGGAACCCCCCCCCCCCCAGTTACGGCCCTAGCCCTCGCTAATTGGGCGGGGGTTGCCATTATTCCCCTGTTGATGGAGCTTCACTCACGGATTGAAAAAAAAAATCTAACCCGCTTACAATCTGATACCATTATCTGACAAACCAGTTTCACCACATCGGCGGCAACAAACAAAAAAAAAGAAAAAATCACAAGCTTGCAGCTCCAAGAAGAAGAAGAAGAAGAAAGAAGAAGAAGAAGAAGAAGACGAAGAAACGGTTACTTTGAATATAACAAAAAATATATCACATTAAAATAGTTTTTAAAAGATGATTCTAACATACAACAAAACATTTAACACTTGACCTTTATACAAGAACCGGGCGAACTTAATATTCAAAGAGTGAAGAACTGGGCGTGTGGGACCGTCTGGCATTTGATACCTTCATCATCTCATCTCTCGCTCCATGACAATCATTTTACAGCGCATTAGAACAACAAGAAAGCTGTTCACACAAGCGAGAAAGAGTCAAGTTTAAAATGGCAAAACTTTACCTTCAACCTCTTACAGAGCGTAGCCAAACATTTGTAATGTGCAGTAGTTATTTACACAAACTTAACGCGTTAATTACAGCCTGCTTACGGAACAAATTGCTACTGAAAAAAAAATGTAATAGTTTCATCTATTTGCTACAGTGATTCCCAAATATTTTCAGCCTCCCCCCCCCCCCCTCCCCTCTTGCCTCTCATGACACATTCCCAGCGACCACCAAAAAAAAAAAAAGTTGTTTTTCGCTCCTTGGGTTCTGATCCCCGCCTTGGGGTGCTCTTTTTCCTCGCTTCTCGCCCCCCCCCCCCCCCCTCAACAGGATCTTACCTACGCCCCTCGGAAAGTTTTCTTCGCTCAGTTGTGTTCTGATTCCCACAGCCTGGGGCGCTAACTTTTCCTTCACTTAACCCTGGATCTCACCTACCCCCCTAAAAATGGGAGGGGGCAGGACAGGAAAGGCCGTACCCATCAATTTTGGAAATGACTGATTTTGTTAATATATACCCTAAGTGCTTGCATAAGTCTCAGAGAGAGAGAGAGAGAGAGAGAGAGAGAGAGAGAGCAGATCCACTCAGAAAATCCCTCATATATAAAGGAATTTTACAAATTCCTGATCAGTAGCAAAAAAAAAAAACAAATGTACAACAGCATCCACATGACAGAAGCGGTTATTTGTCTGTGAATCGCGACAAAGCACAGAATGGCTCCTTTCAATGGAGGGGCACGGGAGCCCCGTCTGACCACGCGGTATGTCGTCACCTAAAGCGATACTGACAAACTCGCGCCGGTCAAAAAAAAAAAAAATGACGGGAGAAGAAATGAAACTATGACATGTACTAGAATTAATAGCAAAGATAAACGAGTTCTTTATCGTCATCACTAAGAGAATCTCTGCAAGATAAGCTCCCCCCCCCCCGTTATTTTCATTGTCCTTGATAAAAGCATACTGCCGAAATATTGGTCATTTAAAAAAAATTTGTTTCACATTTCTACTTGCTTAATTCATTGCCTCTTTTGCTATTCTTTCTCTCCATTACGTCCCTCTATCTTTTCCCTAAAACTGCACCATACATTTCGGTATCTGTACTTGTCATACTTAAATAATACCGTACGGTAAGAGGAGCATCGAAAATCTTACCAACTGCCTCTTTCTAAAAACACGGGCCACTTGTGTGGTTATTACTACCGAAAATACCATGATACATTTCTAACCTGCTCCTTTAATTTTTTTTTTTTCTTTTCCTTTTGTAAGCTTGAGTCTGAGCAAGGAAACCCACACACTCAAACACAAGCACACACATGCACCCAAACACAAACACACGCACGCACTAGCTCCATTCTATTCCCTCTCTTATGATCCAGTGATTGCAGTCCCACAAACCAAAAATTTTATATAGAACAATTATCGACGTCTGCGATCAGTCCTGCTCGGTTATGCCCGTCTAATTTCCTTCCAATTATCTTTCCCTTCCGGGTCTCTGCTATAAATTCCCCGTGATCTATCGTCTTCTTGTTCCCATAATTGGTTCCTGTAGATCTTTTATCATCTTTCAGACACATCCTATTTCTCTTTTGTTTCTCCTTGTTATTTTATCATCTTTCGGGTGTAATCTCGTTCTGTTTGATGGCATTATTAGTTCGCCGTAGATATAGGTCTCTTTTCTTCTGTAGGTATGTTATTGCTTCTCCCTTTTACTTCAGAAAGAAGCAAGTCTAGATTTGTTCATCTCATAAAGGCACTTAGAGGAGGAGGATACTGTGTCTGTGGCAGAACTTTCCTTGACCTACCGGCACTTAGAGGGAGGGGGATACTGTGTCAGTGGCCGTACTTTTATTGACCTAATGGCACATAGAAAGAGGGGGGGTACTGTGTCAGTGGCCGTACTTTTATTGACCTATCGGCACTTAGAGGGAGGGGGATACTGTGTCAGTGGCCGTACTTTTATTGACCTACCGGCACATAGAAAGAGGGGGGGGATACTGTGTCAGTGGCCGTACTTTTATTGACCTAATGGCACCTAGAAGGAGGCGGATACTGTGTCAGCGGCCGTACTTTTATTGACCTACCGGCACATAGAAGAGGGGGGGGGATACTGTGTCAGTGGCCGTACTTTTATTGACCTACCGGCACATAGAAAGAGGGGGGGGGTACTGTGTCAGTGGCCGTACTTTTATTGACCTACCGGCACTTAGAAGGAGGTGGATACTGTGTCAGTGGCCGTACTTTTATTGACCTAATGGCACCTAGAAGGAGGCGGATACTGTGTCAGTGGCCGTACTTTTATTGACCTAATGGCACATAGAAAGAGGGGGGGTACTGTGTCAGTGGCCGTACTTTTATTGACCTACCGGCACTTAGAAGGAGGTGGATACTGTGTCAGTGGCCGTATTTTTATTGACCTAATGGCACCTAGAAGGAGGCGGATACTGTGTCAGTGGCCGTACTTTTATTGACCTACCGGCACTTAAAAGGAGGGGGATACTGTGTCAGTGGCCGTACTTTTATTGACCTACCGGCACATAGAAAGAGGGGGGGATACTGTGTCAGTGGCCGTACTTTTATTGACCTACCGGCACTTAAAAGGAGGGGGATACTGTGTCAGTGGCCGTACTTTTATTGACCTACCGGCACTTAGAAGAAGGGGGATACTGTGTCAGTGGCCGTACTTTTATTGATCTATTGGCACTTAGAAGGAGGGGGATACTGTGTCAGTGGCCGTACTTTTCTTGACCTACCGGCACAGCACAGGATGATGTACCAGCATCACGACCCGCCTATCTTTCCCTTCCACGGCTACAGAAACAGCTTTTAACTGGAAGATTTTGTTTCATCATCTCTTAGCACACGTCGTGGGTTCGATTTCGGCGCTGCCCATCTTAGGATTTCACGATTTCGTGGCTCTAAAGTAGGGCTGGCTTATTCACCCCAAGTAACCCACATCGGGTTTTCTGATTAGGAGTCGTGCGCCCGCCTCCGCCGCAAGATACCTGGTCAATTATCCTGCGAGGCCAAATATCCTGCGACAATGTCTAAAAAAAGACTTAGATTTTTATAGCAACACGTTTTAACGGGAGAATATACCCCCCAACAAAAAAAAAAAGTTTATAAGGAAGCAGAGTCTGGAGTAGAAAAAAGGGTCGATCACGGCTGATCTACACAAGGAAGAAGTCTCGCAAAATGTCATTCCCTCTGTTTCCTTCTTTTACGTGATTTCCTCAACAAGTAGAAAAAAATCCCGCACTTTCTGTTTCTGAAGACCTCGCGCTGCATGGCCTCGCTGTATCAGCACATTTTTTACCCATTAGATGCGTTCGACTTCAGAGTCGACAGCAAAATGATGGCCGATAGGGCAATACAAAGAGACAAGTGGGTATAACTGAGACAGGGGCGGAAAACATCAAGAGATGTGTGGAAAACATCAGGGTATGGTTAAGACGTATCAAGAAACGTACATACGACATCAAAATGTGGACAGAGCAACATCAACAATTTAGTAAACGATATGAAGATATGGGGGGAGGGGGAGGTCGACACCGTCAAGATATGGATGGGCAGCATCAAAAGATGAGTAGGCAGTATCGAATAAAGGGCGGACAGTAGCAGGAGATGAATGGACAACATCAAGAGATGAGTAGTCAAGATCAATAGTATGGGATGAACTACATCAAGAAATGGAACCGCGATATCAGAAAGTGGATGTATAAACATCAAGAGATCTCCAGTGCACATGTCGACCACGTACACAATCAAAGCAAGAAAATGAGTAAATCAGAGACATTGCAAAAATTATTATTATCAGTATTATCACAATTATTATTATTATTGTTATTTCTAGTATTATAATTACTATAATTATTATTATTTATTTTAGTTTAAGGCTGCTTATGGTGAAAGGCAATGAACTCTAGAGCAACTTATTTGTGCGTCATAGCTCACTTATCAAGCGAATATAAACAAATACAAGTACTCACTCCTGCATGGCACGAAACAAAGTTAAATCCTGTCACGGTTTTGCTTTAAAATAGTGGCTGATATCCCTCCGTCAGAAATCACAACAGCCAGTCTGTACTTCCTGCAGTGAAGGCTTGCCAACAGACACAATGATCCATGTCAACAACGTCCATCTCTGGGTGCGCCCCCCATCTGTCGTTAGCTCCTGCTTGATTGTCCCCCCAGTGTTTTGTGTCCTAGAACGGTGATGTTAATGAGTTGCTGGCGAATACGTTCACTGATAACAGCTGTCGCGACACTCGTGACAACACGTCAAGAGCTGATGGCTGTACCAGGATGCAAAAATAAACGAGATTTGGATTGGTCAAACACTTTATCTATCTGCAAATCTTCCAATAGTTACACGTTCTTTTTAAAGCGGTAAAAAGGGAGAAACAGGGCCACAGGGAAAATTTCGATGCTAAAAAAAAAATGAGGTGGCACATGCATTAAAGGTTTGAGAA